>LR736860.1:9125330-9237456 GCA_902654985.2 Oryctes borbonicus | reverse complement strand
TAAAAAAACCTGTTTTTTTTTTTTTGGAAACCCCGCACCCCCCCCCATCCACGGGTAAGTACAAAAATGAGCTACATCCCAAAAAAAAAAAAAACCCCCCCCCCCCCCCCCCCCCCCACAACTTCCGTTTAAAGAACAGTATGTGAACAGTTAACAAGATAACACGAATATGTTAATTAATGGAGTTGAAAATGAAATCGGAAACAAAAATATGCAAAAGCGGAAAGTGGGACAAATGCTATTAAGAAATATATTACTAGCTAGTAGTATAGTACAAATTACAAAAAGGACCCGTAATAAATGATAGTATATCAATGTATACTAAAAGAATGCGGTGCCGTAAAGTACAGATAAACATATGCAACGGTGATGAATGATGACATTGTAATTAAATAGTGTATCATAAATCAGAAGTCAGTGTACCAAGAAAGAAATCGAAACCCGGACGGAAAAGAGACAACATTACAACAAACTACATCGACATAGTGTGATTGGTGAATTAGCAGCACTTAATCCTGGAAAACGGAATGTTAAAAAGAGAATTCAAAGAAATCAACGATACCAGTTCGGGAGAGTCTATAAAGTTGCTTAATATTTTATAAAGTACAGATTGCGTAAGAGTAGCAGGTGGAGAAATGAGTTTTAATTATTAGAGTAATCCCCAAATGCGGGTAAACGGACCTTGTTGTTTATGCGGTAAATAATTTTTTTTTGGATCTTTTCAAGACGGCCAATGCTCTGAATGTTCTAAATAAATCAGCATAACATACACGCAATAATACCTAAAACGAAGTGCATTTCTCCTAATAAATCCCAGCATGGAGTACGACTTTCTGCAAATGGAGGTGTTATGATCATCATAGATCAGTTTTTGGTCAAAGATAACGCATAAGCCTTTCACGGAAGTAGCGGACTGGGGTAGACTGCCAGATAAGGTGTAGTCGTGCAATAAAAGTTTTTTTTATGACAATCTAAATTTAACAATAAAATAGTATTTTTGTAATATGAATCGAGCCTATCCTCGATACCATTAGCAGACATATAAATGTTAATATCATCTGCATACAACAGAAAATAGGCAAATGCTAATATTGTTGATATAAATTAGAAAGCGAAGCGGTCCCAAATGGGAGTCCTGTGTCTGCATGATTACATTGTCGTCTATGTGAGATAGCAAATCATCAACAAAAGCTTTTGTTATTACCGTTATCTGAATTACATTCTGCGAAAGCATCAGCGAATAGTATTTTATTGCCTAATTCAAAACAACTTTTTCTTGGATAAAGTGCCACCAACGAAAATACGAACAGCGAACGAAATCAATTAAATCAATTAATGGTACACACTTTGTGATTTGATTAATATCACTTTGACAAATATAATTTCCCTTCGCACTACGGATGAATTATGTTTTGATAACAGAAATGACAATAATATGTAGGTGTTTAAAGTCATAAAATCTTAGTAGACGTGAGAGCGGCCTATCAAATGAGTGATAAGAAACGTTGCCGGTTACATTATTTAATTTTCATGTTATTTACCCGTCTATAAAGTTGTTATTTACTTGTTAAAGTTGTTATTTACTTGTATTAAGTGATCATATATGTGCAAGTGTGCACCGAACCTCGAGATCGATAACAAAGTACGATCTGAGGGCAAATCTAGAATAACCAAATGAAATTGATGCTTGCTGCCAAAATAAGAATACAATTTGAAGATATTTGCTAATTGGGAGCACTTAGTACTTATAAATGTCTATGCAAAATACTGAATAGGTGTAGAAATAATAATTTCAGTTTTTCTCTTTTGGACGTGCCTTACGTTGCTTAGCAATTTTACTGTATAGGAATATCGTAATAATATTTATGTAACGATGTAGAGTAATGAAGTAACAAACTGCGAACTGTATGTTTGACTAATGGTACGCTTCGGTGTACGTTAATACGAAATAATAAAACTACAGCTAAATATACTATTTAAATAATAATACTATTAATTTACAGTTATCTAGCTTCGCCAACAGTATATCTGGCTTTAAATATGCAGTAACATGTTGGTACATACACTGCCGTTCAGTGAAGTTCGGTCATACAATAAAAATCTATTATATCACACTGTATACAATTATTAATACATAAAATTAGAAAAATATTAAGCATACACTCTTTTCTAAGGGATTAAAGCCATCAATTATTATGTAAAGTAGAAATATTGCGACAACCACAATAAAGTCCCTTTTATTATCATTCTAAGAATTTCTCGGAAGTACCGATCTTTTGAAACGGGTCGTTTGGGAATTATTAACGAACAATACATTTAGGAAATATACCGCAGTATCACTCTTGTTTATTTATCACAGGCGTAAAGATACAAATTTGCTTCATTTTACTGTTAAACGTGTGTTGGTGTGCATCTGTCGTTTTTGCGCGAAAGTTTTAAGAAAATTTATTTCAAAATGGCACGTGGAAAGCCTACCGATGTAGAAAAACGCTCCAGCATTATTACGCTGTTTGAAGAAGGATATTCGGGGCGACAAATTGCTGAAAAAATAAATATGAGAAGTTCAACAGTAAATGACATCATAAAGCGATATCGGACAACTGGAACTATAGAAAATCGTGTTCGTCCTGGAGCATCTAGGAAAACAACAAAAGCTGAAGATTTGAGAATTGTATTATTAAGCAAACCCAATAGAAAATTAACAGCGCCACAAATAGCAGCCGAAGTCAATCGCGGCCGTGAAGAACAAGTTTTGGCGAGTGCGGTAAAACGTCGACTTCAACAAGCGGACCTTCATGGGCGCATTGCCATTCGAAAACCCTTAGTACGTCGGGGCAGCAGA
Organism: Oryctes borbonicus; assembly: GCA_902654985.2. Classification (NCBI taxonomy): domain Eukaryota; kingdom Metazoa; phylum Arthropoda; class Insecta; order Coleoptera; family Scarabaeidae; genus Oryctes; species Oryctes borbonicus. The sequence goes on along the minus strand of LR736860.1, from coordinate 9,234,614 downwards.
GCAAAACGGTTACAATGGGGCAGTTCTCATCTAGATTGGTCGTTAAATGATTGGAAACACGTGCTTTGGAGTAACGAGTCAAAGTTTGAGGTTTTTGGGGAAAATCGACGAGTTTATGTCGGAAGATCTAAAACCGAAAAAATGATCCCGGACTGCATTGTGCCAACAGTGAAGCAAACGTAGTTCTGTGTTAGTGTGGGGATATTTCTCCTTTGTTGGAACGGGAGATTTATGCAGAGTGCAGGGTGTAACGAGGAAGGAAAATTATTTTGCAATACTCCAGAATCATGCAGTGCCATCAGGATTGCGTATAATAGGCCGTAACTTTACATTCATACATGACAACGACCCAAAGCACACTGCGATAGTGTGTAGGAACTATCTAAAGGAGCAAGAAGAACAGCGCACAGTGAAAGTAATGACATGGCTCCCACAAAGCCCAAATTTAATCCTATAGAGTTGTTGTGGGACGAACTGGGCCGGAGGATCCGAAAAATATGCCCAACTTCACAAGAACATTTACAGAATATTCTGCAACATGAATGGATTAATATTCCACAATCCGTTTTAATAAAACAGTTCGAGCGGTGATTAACAGCAAAGGAGGTTTTTTCGATGAAAAAAAAAATAATGTTCAGTATGTTATATTAGGCCAGAATAACTTTTTATTTGTTTATTTTTGTCTTTTTTACCTGTACAGACAATAAAATTGCATTTTGTTTTCAGTTTCGTTTGTTTCTGTAACCTTTTCATGTTTTTTACTAACCGACTGAACTTTTCTGAACGGCAGTGTACATATAAAAAATTGGTTCTACCCACTGCTATGAAAACATGAAACCGCATGTAAAATTGTATTTTCTTGTATACGCTAAAATGTCGTGGCAATTTCACTTTGATATAGCCAAACCTACGCTGAGTCTTGTTGTAGAAAGATTTTACTTTGATTTTGATGTTTTGTAAATAGAATACAGAAAAAGTCTATAAGTCCCGTTTCACCACTACTGTCGTTGGTTGGACTTAATAATATAATATATAATAATATCCTTCTACCACCCACGCTCCAAAGATAATAGGCCAGAAAAAGGAATTTTGTTCTAGAAATCGAGCTCTCAACCAGTAAAGAAACCTTTATTTTCGATATGTGGATAAACCGAAGTCGCTAAAGAAGATATGTGGGTGACGCTGATGACCGATAATCTCACAGGGGTTAGTTGTAACATTACAATATATAAGGTAGAATCAAGCTTCGAGCAGCACTAGAAATGTTTAGTTTGTCTTTCAAAATGGTGTGGCATTAACTGGGAGGCAACAGCGATACAACGTAGAGTTAAAATACTTTCGCAATTACGCTGATGGCGCCGGATAGAGAGAAACATGTCCGTAGGTAGTCTGTTTTTTTCTCTAATTGCATTGCGTTTGCTTGGCAACTGATCTTCAACCGACTGAATTGTTTTAACATCGACGTGCTTATGTCACTCAAGTGTTTACTGTCAAGCATAGTTTGACTGTTATTTTCCTATTGCCGACCAACGCTTCACTGATTTTGCTGAAAATACTCTCGCAATCACGCTGATGGCGCCGGGCAGGCAGAAACATGTCCCTAGGTAGTGTATTTTTTCTCTGCTTGCATTGCGTTTGTCGCAAATGATTCCATTAATGCCACGTGTAAACTAATTCCAGCATTTTTTTTATTGTTTCTATGCATTTTCTGATGTGTTTTGTTATAATATAGCAGTAAAATGTATGCACGCAAATTTTTCATTCAAATAATACCTACATTTTAAGATTTTGCAAGTACCAAATTTCTCGTGCCGCCTCTACGAAAATTTTCAAATTCGTCAAAGTAGCGAAAAAAAAATACCAAAAAGTATTCTAAAGTAGATGCTTTCGGTTTCAAGATTAAAAAGTATTAGTTGCCCAAATATTTTTAACTAACTCTGATTGAATTTACATTTACGTAATTGTCTTATCTTCAATCACGGACGCACGATATTTGGAATTATCTTGACATAAATTTCCGAGTGTTTTTAAACACATTTCGTCGATACTTCAACTTGTACCTCGATAACTCTGATCACAATGGTAACTATTATCGAAATAAACATACATGTATCATATAAGTAAGGATTAGAATCTTTGAAGTGCTATAGATATTTATCTTCGTTTGAATCGTTTTTCGTTTAACTACACCATAACGACAACTGTGTTAGGCATACTTCTCGAACGTTCTTTCCTAAAACAGTTTAATTTCTTCAAACGGTAATTAAAACAATAAGTAGCGTGTTTATGTTTAAAATATAGGGAATTTAAATATCTATTAATTGTTTTTAATAACAAACATGAAAAATATTAGCAATTCCAAAACAATAGTCAAGGAATATTGTTTCAGAAACGTAGACTTCCTTTTCCCACTTTTTAATTTCATTACTAAACTTTCAACGCGTTGGAGGTTCATATATGGGGTTGATAAAAAGGTATGGAGTAATAATAAATGTTGTTCTCTCCAGGAACTCGTAGAAAAAATTATAAAACAATAGAATAAAATGCTAACGCAAATTGAAAGGGCATAGCCTTTAACAGCATTAAACAAGTTAACAAGTTATGTAATAAGTAAATACGAGATGCAGTCCACGTATTCTAAGCCTTACCTTAATAGCACAGACGGTTGGCGCAACGTCGGTTCCCGATTACGGATCACTTGGCTCGACGATGGGCATTATGTGAAATTGTGAACATTTTACACTTTTGGTCGAACATTGGCCCGCAACGTTCTCGCATACTTACTCGATCTTTGGGGGAATTATCTACTTTCGTCGTGCACCAGCTTTTAACGAACATTCCTTGAAAATTTCCTATTGTCTGCCGATCACTACGTCACATGTTTACAAAGCTTGGCGACTGCTTTTCAACCGACTGAATTGTTTTAACATTGACACATTGTACCAACTGTGTTACTAAGGTTGTTATCCAGTATGAAGCTAATCAAAAACAAATGTTACCATTTGACAGATCAAATAATAATTTGGCAGTTTACAGCCATGGCGTTAAGTGAGAGAATCAGAAGTTGAGCGGTGCATGGTAAATGTCCAAAATTAAATAGCGTTCGGTAATAAGGTTTCTCACCTTGAAAGGAAAGACACCGACCGAAATCAAACAGTGAATGGAGACGGTTAAATGCAGGTCAAAACTATTTTGTTCGGGTAGAAATCTCTTGAAGAGGATCCACGCGAAGTGACACCAAAGAACATGAAATTGATCGAGGAAGCAGTATTGACTGATCGAGAGCTCAAGGCTAAGCCATAGTAGAACAAACATGGATTTTAAAAACTAGTGTTTGAAGATCGTACACGAGCATTTGAGTATGACAAAAATTGGCGCAAGATGAGTTCCAACATTGCCCAGCGTGGTTCAGAATGAACAACGTGTCAAACGTGGACGGAAGTCTCTTGAGCTGTACGAAGGCGATAACACGACCATTGACCAAATAATGACTGACGATGAAATAATAGTTCTATACCACGATTCTTTGTTTAAAAGAGAAACGATGGGGTGGCATCGGAAACGCGAACCCGCCCCTAAGAAGGCCAAGGTGACAGAAAGTTCAGAAAAAGGTAATGGCTACATTTTTTCCGGATAGCGCAATACTGCAGTAAACGCAATAGTCATCATCATCGACAAACGCTGACGAAAGCTGGGACGAGATGCCTGCTTCTTGCACGACAATGCTCCTTTTGAATGCTACTGGGCGCCAGTGAGGATGCAAGGAACTCGATCACCTACTTACCTACAGTAGTACCCAAGTGATTATTTTCTATTTTCAAAATTGTAATCGAAAGTAAGAGGAAGAGAATTTAGCAGCGACGAGGCAGATTTGGAGTATTTAGTGTACATACAGCCATTGTATCTTTATGGTGGTATTGAAGCGTTCATTAAAAGATTTAAAGTGTATGGAAATAGCATGGGATCATAATGACGAATAGAAAAGAGCCTTCTTTTCTACACACCCTTCTTCTACATTAAGCTTAGAATACGTGGATTGCACCTCATTTGAAGCAAAATACTATTACTTATAAATAAAGAATTATTATTATAGATCTACTTACTTGCCGAATATTGGATTTATCTCCTTCGGTATATAATTCTTAGACTCATTGTAGTATTGGTTTCCCATGAACGCGATAAGAAAAGGATCAGACTTTCCAGAAATATCTTTCGGTCTAAGCTTGATGCCCCTTATGCAATATACTCTGGCTAGATAACTAACGTTTTCGTTGATAGGATAATCCTGAAAGTAGCCATTAGTCAGAAGCATTCCATTGGGATTCACATATTCTATATTTTTGCGTTGCGGCCATGGGTACACTTTAATATTTCCTTTAAATATTCCCATGACATTCTTCTCGTCAACATCGTCGTCTCCTGTACTTTCGCCTCTTATTATCTTGAAGGGTATAAGCATATCTTGCAAACCACCGAATTCTGGTTGGTGTTCCAATTCGTCGTTATAAATCTGTGAATAGTTTTGTATAATTTTAAGTTTGTCGAATTAAGTTAATTATTTTGGCAGTATTCACCTTCAAGAGAAATAGTTTGCTAATTGGGGCCTCATCAATTAATGTAGCTCGTGATGACGATAGCTTCTGTAAAAGGATTACCGATAAGAGATGAGCCTTAATTGTTTTTTCAGATATGTACCTCTATTGAAGAAAAGTATTTGTTCCACCAATCTGCGTATTCATCTTCTTCAATGAAATTCCTTTCAACTTCAATCGCTCGAGTTGGTTCTTCTCTTTTATTTGAGGTATTTTTCTTTCTATTGCAAATTGTTTTGCAAAACGCACAGCAACCTACTACTTCGTTTTCGACTTTAAACTCAGGCGTAGTTGGAGTAATTCGAATCACTGGTGATTTTGGAGGTAGCCTTTCATCAATAGAGGCTGAAATAATAGGTCAAGAGAAAATAATAGTAGAAGTAATTTAAACAAATACGTCTAGAAATCTTTCAATTGAATTAGACAAAAATTGAAAACTAGTATTGTGTTAAGTTTAAAATCTTTTTTTTCTGATTGCAGATCGAAAAAATAAATTGCTTCATGTCTTTGTCTTATCTTATTGATTGTATTCATTATTATGTAATATGATTACGTGAATATTTGCTTGTACTGGACCACCCAAGTACACAAACGCTGCGTTCACGATGAAAGGAACAAATTCAATAAAATCCTGACAAATTCTAATGAGTAAAGGTATTCTAACACATCAGTTTATAATTTTGGTTTGCTATTCCTTGACCTACACTACCACTTCCGGTTTGAGCGGAAATGGCAAAGTCCACATATTTTTATGCATTTGTTTAGAAGATTAAATAAGCTTTTCAATAAGTTTCAAAACAGAGAACTTAACGGCGTTGAAAAATAAACCGAAATACTTCTTAAAGCAAATGCTCAAGCTATCGCTCCTTTACAATATTTCTAAAGTCGAGAAATTATTGCCTCTTGGACATTCTCCAATACTACTGAAGAAATTAAACTTTTAAATCATTTTAAATTAATCGGCCTATTTATATGAACCTTGAGATTTGAGATGATTTGGGCAACTTGATGGTTCCCTTTTCTTCCGATCCAACTGTCGCATCTAAAAAGGTTTGAACATTGACTCCATAGTGGTGCACTATATTGTTGGGACCAAATTAGGTTATCTGGTCAGCATCCTCTTGATTGGGAAATGTAAGTAGCGCTCTTTGAAATAGAATAAGGAGCCAGAATTCGGATACCAATAATTCCCCCCCCCCCCCCCCCCCATACATTAATTTTCTGAGAATTCTTAGGGAACCATAAAGGGAAAATAACGCCTCGTAAGAAAAAACGATATGTCCGAAGAAATTTACATTGTTGTCTTGTATTCTAATTATTTCCTCGTAGAATTCAATCCTTCGGTCAAAGTCGCCTTCCACGGAATATATCGGTGGATCCTCAACCCGATGAAACTACCTACTTATAGTAGACTGTAGTAAAGAGTAAAGAGAAATTTGTAAACTTTTACGTTAAATTAATTGGTATACGTTGTTTTGGAATTGCAGGAACGAGGTCCTACAACGGTTATGTTTGGCGGTATGATTTTTGGGTAATACTGAAGCGTACTATGTGATGATAGTGATTCAAATTAAGTGGATTAGGTTAGATTTATATTTGGACGGTTTGATTTTGAGTATATTAATCGTTTTTATGTTTTGAAATTATGATAAAGAAGCATAAATCAAAAATGTAAATCCACATGTTCGAGTATATTCGTAAAAAAAGTTGTTGAATTATTGGAATTTTATCAAGTTTATTCCTTCAGTTGTATATATCGAAATATTTTTTTCAATTAAAAAGAGGAAATTTTAGAAACGAAAGAGGTTTTTGCGAGTTGAGTTGAAACTTACGAGCCTTAGAATCCATACTGTCGTAAGACTTTCTGATAGACTCTAATAGTTTATGTTCTCTTTCTTCCGTTGTGAGAGGGTAAACTAAAAAATGATGCATATTAGTGGTGTGGTTTCCAACGTACGTAGATTTTCCAAAACATCTGTTATCGAATAATTTGAAAGATAGAGCTGGAACATATTTATCTTCCTGCGGCAAATCCTGTTGAAGGAACATACAGCATTCGCTGTTTTAATAAGATATGTTAATATCTTACCACAATGAGATCTTTATGGTAAGTAGTAAAATTTAATTCATGTTTTTGTAGCACATCTGATTCGAGTATATCCATGGTGCAGTCGAACGACATTTTTGCTTTCGTTACCGGTATTTGGTGAAGTTTCTTTAAATGTCTCACTCCCCAAAATAGTAAATCGATTTTGTAACTCGTAAGCCTCGGTCTAATGTCATCGGGTATCTCTATAATCTCTTTCTTGCTTCTAGTTCTTTTTATTTCTGTAAAGCTGCTTATCTATTAAATAAATTGGCAAAATTAGTATAAAATTCCTTAATATATACCTAAAAGGATGATACCTCAAGTAATTCAACACAGGCTAATATTTCTCCAACGATAACATTATATTTAGTAACCTGATGCCATTCTAGCTTCGGTGGAAAATCTGGCTGGGTATATGGTTCATCTCTGAACTTGATGGAGGGCTTTACAATTGTTCTTCCTACCAAATCATTATAAATCTGTTCCAGGGTAAGATTTACATTAAATGGAACTTTAGTTTCAATGTGCGTTTACCTTCATATCGTGATCTATCACTTCTATTATAGCTGTAGGTGGATAAGCTTTTAAATACTCTCGTGAGCCGCAAACTACTATATTTGTAACCATGAGAGTTTCATTCCAAAGAGGGTTGAGGACCGCCTTTTTCACCTTACATTTTAAGAATGTTACCCGTTATAGGATTATATGTAACACAAATGTATGCGTACCTCTGTTCGAGCACTTAATTTATTCATTATTACTCTCGCAAAGAGATCCGACAATCCCGTTTTGTCCAAGCCGAACTTGAAATTGCCCTGGTATACATGAGCTCGGCATTGAAATATCTAGAATGCGAAGCAAATGATTGAAAAATACTTTAGTTGAATACATTTTAGTCTGCATAAATGTTAAAGACGCGTGTTATGAAGAATAAATTGGAATGGTAAAACCGTAAAGATAATGAGTTTTGTGACATATGACAAGTAATGGTGTTGCATAGTTAGGCAGATTAGGACGTGTACGTTAGAATATTGTTTAGATGCGTCTGTATTCTTAATATTATTGTAGTTGCACACCAATGCAATCTCAGGAGGTCTATTATAACACCACCATTAAAACTTGAAACCTGTCGGGAAGCATTTGGATATTGTCCTCTCTTAGCAGAAATGTCTTTCGGGTGATGTCGCGTAGTTAATATTTTACTTAACGTTTCGCAGACCATTCTATCAGCTTCTTCAGAAGATTTCTAAAGACTGGTGTTGTTGTCTCTTGCTCTTCGTTATATATCCCATTTCTGTTCCGCTTTGCTGATCCAAAACCGTTCCGTTCCGCTGAATCGCGTCGTTCGTTGTATGACGACTCCGTAGTGCTAACTTCCATGTGTTGCTGATCTTGTATCCGTCTTCGCGATTGAAGTTGTCCGGTTCTTCATTATTTCTATCGATTCGCGTATTATCCTCGGGTAGTAGTGGCTGGTCCTGGCTAATACCTTAACGTCGCTGTAGGTTATGCGGTGGTCTCCTTGTTGGTGCCGGTGTTCTTCTACTGCAGATTTTTCAATATGCCTAAGGCGTGCGTCTCTCTCGTGCTCTTTCACTCTGCACTGAATACTCCGTCCTGTTTGACCGATGTAGCTTTTTCCACAATTGGCATTTCAGTTCGTATTTGCCTTTTGCTTGTAGTTTCGGTAACACGTCCTTTTTAGGAAGGAGTAGCTGGTCGATTGTCCTCTCTTCTTGATTTTTTCACGCATAATTGCAGTTGTTATTTTTTTTATGTGTGCCCAGCAAATTATTATTTTAAGAACTTCTACACTAATATCTACCATCTTGCATAACATAGTAGCATTTGAAAAAATATATTTCACATTTTATTATTACTGAAAATATTAATGAAGTTATACTACGACCTAACCAAAATACACAGACGAGTTTCGCTGTGTAACAGCTCATCAGTGCACATTTGTGGAAGTGGTAGTCAATCGACTAAATATGGATGACGTAGAAACATATATGGATGAGAAAATCTAGTTCAAGGTACCTTAATCACATAATTTGTGGAAATATTCGCAAACATTTCTACTATTGCAACCACCACCTTCCACAAATATACACTGATGAGCTGCTATCCAGAGAAATACGCCTCTCTACACAGTGGTTAGGTGGTTGGTCTAACCTAATTAATAGTTTGATCAATTCTCTGGCTAGTTAGGTTGTTAATCGATCCTTGCGGTCCTCACAGATCGTGATACCAGCGACCCCCAGCAATTGTAGAGTTGTTTGAAATATTTCGACAAATTAATTGATTAGAGTTTCTTTAATTAGATTCTCTCATCCAGTTATCATCAATCATTATTGTTATTATTACTATTAAGTACGGTACATGGCACAGACGCGTTCTGTCACTGGGATCTAAATAGATATACCGTAACGGTGCCCTTTTGTGTTTTGGATTAGTTGGAGGTCTTTAAAAAACCTTAATACCATTCTAGGATTTCCTTCCTTCAATTCGGTAGGTGTGAGAAGTGGCCTTCTAAAGTATAGATGTCGAGCATGACTGATGGTAACACATTTATACAGCATGTGTTCTGCCGTCTCTAGATCTTCTTGGCAAAGACGACAGATTTGATTTTCAACTTTTCCTAGCTTAAATAAGTGGTACTTTAGAGCTGCATTGCGTGTTAAAAATCCTACCAGTAATCTAAGGTTCCTTTTGCTGAACTATAGGACTATCTTCCTACTAGCTACCCTTGGCGAGCCTAATGTAACTTCTTTCGCCTGATTTTGTCCGAGCATGTTTTGCCAGTGGGAAGCCTTTTGTTTATCCTCTCATTCTTTGATTACTTGTTTTATATGGCTTTTTCACAGACTGCAGTAGAGGTTAAGACCAATATAAGACATTTTCATTGCTTTTTAACTCAAAAACTACGTTTTACAGCGATTTTCAGCTATTTCTAATTTGTATGTGATATTTTAGGGCTGCGTGTTCTATCATCCTTCTAAGATCCTTCTGGTGAGAGATTACCTTTGTTATTATTAGCGAGCTTCAAATGAACGAGTTCCTTTATTTCCTTCGCATCTTTTAATCTCACTTTAGGTGGTGTTTCTGTTGAGCATAAGGCCTTCGGTCCAGTGATAAATGCCTGATTATTAATGTTCTTTTAAAATTTACATTCTGCCTATTCAAATATCGACCTTGGCAGATGTTGCTGTAATACGCATGAGGCACATATTAGGTTGATTATAGTTGTTAAAGAGAGGATATCACTCACAATAGCTCACAAACGGAAGAATACACTTAAAAGCAATAAACTAATCCTACCATCAAATTTTACTAATTGGATGATACTGAAGATAGAGATCTTATTACCAGGCGAAGTTATTAATAGTTTAGATTTTCCTTTATTTCAAAAATGTGAAAAAAGAATCATTGAACTATGAAGCTATTATTTTTATTTTAGAAATATAGGTTAAGATAGTACCTAAGCTTCAAAGATCGGTGTCAAATTTCGAGTAGCCTCATCAAATAAATTTTATCGACGTGTTCCCTGTGTACTTAGGAACATGTTTATTTGCCTCCTGCGATCAACACTTAAATATTCAAAAATGTGGTCGACACTTGAGATATACAGATAAAATCTAGGCATTTGAGAAGCTGATTAAGAACTATTTGTTTTATAATCTAATATCTAATATTACTTATCAATAAGATGTTTTTTAATATAGTACAAAGTTATCAGTACAGTCGTTCCTTACGTGTCTTTCAGGGTTTATCAGGTAACGTGGTATTGATCGAACGGTGCTCATTTCGCTAGGAAGTCGAAAGCATTCAGGCAAAGAATGAAAGCAAAAATCGATGTGCCTTTGTAATCCAATCCACAATATAAGCTTTATTTTGCAGGCCATTGTCGATTTCTGGGGATTTGATAATTTCAAAGGGGTCTGCAGAAAATGAAATACGTTCGTTTAGTTGTCTTAATGCAAACATTTATGAATTTGTTTTACCCGAAGGAATATGTGTTGAATTTTTCCGCAGTTGTATCCAGCTTCTTCTTCGACCATCGAAAATACAACAGTTTCCGATCTTATGACGTGGGTACATACCCTTTTGTTTTTGTGAATCATGTGAAAAATTATGCTTGGCCAGCAGTCTTGCGGCTGTATAAGAAAATTGATTTAATTGAATTGTTGTTTTTATGTTTTCAGGTTACATTTTCAAGTAATTTTCACTATTGTTCGGAGTAAGTAAGCCATTTGATTAGTGTTATTTTATAATTTGAACTAACATTTGAAGAATTCCATAGTACTGCTAAATTTTTTGTCAATTTATTTGCAATAATGTACTTGTCTACTTCATCTTATTTTTGTTAACCTAATGATTAATGTTGGCCATCACGGTAGGGATTCCTATTAAATAGGTCAGTGGAAATTATTGTAAAACTTAAATATGAATAAGTTCGATAAAATTCAAATAACATATTTTTGACAAAAATGCTCGCGCAAACAATTACTTTGCTATTACAATACCTAAAAGATTTAGATCCACTAAATAAGCTTTTTAGTAAGCCTCTCATATACCGGTTTGTTGTAAATGGTTTGAGATATTGCAAAAACTATATGAACGCAAACCATAAGTTGACTAAGGCGACCAATAAACTCAACAATTTAAATAAGTCATAGTTAACATACGTTAAAAGTGTTTCAAACGAATTAAGAGAAACGGCTACAGAAGAATCTATAAAATTGGAAAAATCATTCATAAAAGGCAAAAATAAGGTAGGCCCCAACACTGATCCTTGGGGAACACTAATGTTTATGATATGATAGGTTGATTTGATGTTGTGACATGCTGCGCTCTTTTATTAAATAAATAGGACTTGAATCATTCATTGAAAAGACCTCTATATTCAAAATACTTTTAACTGCAAAAAAGGTTGAGGTTTTTTTGACCATTGGCTTTGGAGGTCGATTACGTACAATTTACTATAAGATTGAAAGCAAATTCGGAGAGGTAAAGGTAGCACCGTTTCAAATACGTTTCGAATAGCAAACCACCACTCTTACAAAGTACATTTGGTAAAGGAATTTTCAGAAGACGATTTCGACCGAAGAATCCAGTTTTGCGAGGAATTAATTGGAATACAAGACAACAATGCAAATTTCATTGAGCATATCGCTTATTTTGAGGAGACATCGTTTCTCTTCATCGTTCCATCGATAGGGAATTTTGTAGATATTGTGCGACAGAATCATTATAGGCAGGGGAAAAATACTCGGTATCCACAGAAAGTTAAAGTGTGGGAATTATGGAGCCTTCTTTTGTGGAAAGAATGTTGACCAGGTAACACTGCTTAGAATTTCTCCAGTTCCAATTGATTCCCGCGTCAGCTGTCGCCTTTTCCAATCAAGAGGATGCTGACGTACTAAATAACCTGATTTGCTTCAGCAAGATGCTCCTCTTCTCTCCTCTGCACTGTCACAATCAATGTTCGAAGGTATTTGGATAAATAAGGGAACTATGGAGCAGCCAATTAGGTCACCTGACATATCCCTATCAGACTTTTTCTTGTGACGTTCTTTCTAGGTCTCTAGTAACAGGCAGAATAATTTAAATGATTTAAAATCAGTTACCCAGCGAAATTCGTTTAATTCCTCCAGCAATGTTGAAAATGTCCAAGAAGCAAGAATATCTCGGCTTCGGAACTGTTATGAAGCAGATAGTGGCAGCTTTCAGTATTTGCTTTAACATGTAATTCAGTTTATTTTCCAGCTTAATCAGTATTCGTTTTCATCTGTTTTATTTAACTTATGTATTTGCTAAAATAGCTCAAAAACTTATTGAACAAGTTATTTAATCCTCTAACAAATCCTGAAAAATATATACAATATTCTCTAAAATAATAGTCTCTTTGCCATTTTTGTTCAAAACCGGAAATAATACCATGACGTGGTGTAGGCCAAAAACTGGCAAATTACAACTTACCGCATCAGAGTATTTTTCTTATTAAAAATTGTTAGGATTTCATTGAATTTATTCCACTGAGTGAACGTAATTCTTATATTTGAAAAAGAGAAACGAAATTAACTGTTATTAGAAGGGTATGTTTTTTAGTTTCTGGCGTGGGTTCTTTTTGAGATTAATCCTTAAATGTTGACGAGAAATTTGTTTCAGTGGATTTCCAATTGTCCTCATATTCTATTTTTGCAACAACGCAATTTTTCTCCGGCATCTCGCATAAGATGTTGGCAAGATTCAGCATCAATTGCTCTGTATTTATTTCAGATCCTGTTCAAGTTTGTTCAACCATTCTCGCAAATCTTCTCAATCAGTAAAGTCCAAAACGGCTCGATAGACCTAACTTGAAGCACATGTGGAGCGTTTACAACCATTGTGTTGATTCTCGGGCGTAATGACTTGGAGCTAATTCTGACTAGTAATTTCGTTATTTTGATGATGCAGATTGATTACGTCAAGCAATTTCGGCAAGCAACGTTCTCAATAAAAGTTAGCAGTTCCTTCCGAAATAGCGCACCTGACTAATATTTTTTCTAGAGATTTGGTTTTTGTCTTGCATTTCACTTGATCACAATTTCCGTAATCTTACTAAACAATTTTTGAAAAAACTAACACTTGTAAGAGACAAGTGTTAACGTCAGAGATCACCAGAATAGGTTGCGAGAAAAGAAACCTAATCTTCGTTGACCAGACGATACTAAGATAGTGTTATTCGCGCCAGGTGACTATTGAACATAATATATGTACGTATGTTAGAAGACCCCTTGTATAATGTGTTAATTCCAATATACTACTAAGAAAATTGAAAAACATTCAATTAAATCACAAGCTAACGTATACACTTTATGTTAAGTAGTCCTTAAAATTGCATTTCCTACCCCAAATGCTGTATTTTTTTTCCATTCTATTATAGGCTATATGGTCGAATAAGTATTTACGTAGTTTAAAGGCTAAATTATAAAACCGTGGTCACTAAATAATTGCACAATTCTTAGATTTAAAAACGAAGATTACAGGCCCATTATAATTGTATTTAGCTCTAAGTAGTAAAATTCAAATTATGACACAGATGAATGGAAACACTTGAACTGGTTTATGTCAACAGAGTTAAAACCAAAGTAAATCAATGTGATCTTAATCGATCATTTTATCTCCAGCGTGCGCACATCGATTTAGATCATTTTTAAGTGTTTTATCAAGGACAAAGTTTAAGTTGCCGAGCATGGGTCATCATTGTTATTGTTTTATATGAAAACGTTAGATTGGATATCATAAATGAAGGTAAGGAATGACGATCAACTAAGATTTTCTTTGTTTTTCACGTAACACGTAACCCGTTCACTCATTATGAGCCATTGAAACCGTTATCTAAAATAATTAAGATAACATTTTAAGTTTTTTCGGAATTCTGAATTATTTTTGGAAATTTGATATATAATGTAATGTATGTTACCTTATGTATGGTTGTGTATGTTTGTTTAAGCGTTGTGTCAGTATACGTTACACAACCCACATCTATCATATTTTCAATTTTTCCGTAAAAATATAATATCTGTATCCTGTTTTTAAGTTACGTTTTTCCTCAAGCTTACGTTGATAATTTAAGGTTGACAAATGGGAATGCTGAAATAAGATAAGGCACCCTCACATTGGACGTAAACGTAATGGTAACATTGACGGCTTGTGTTTTTACGAACCTCAATACATAGCTTAAGTACGTTTACATTTATGGACTAATCTTGAGTGCAGGGAACGCCTCAACATAAAGTTGAAATATTTTAATATTATGTAAGGCATGCGCGCCCTGAAATTAAAATTTCTATTTGAGTCATTGGCGTTATTTATGATGCAATTCTTCAGGTTATTTTGTTATTAGGTTACTGTGTTTACGTATATGTTTGTTTAATAATAAAAGAGCTAATCAAGCTTGAAAAAAAAAACACGACAGAAAATAGGTTGATCTGGCAATGACGTTGAAGTTGACTTTTAATAGCATTTATACCAAATTTGTTTTTTATTAAGTATTCGGCTACAGGAGACGGTATATTTTCGATTGCGTCATTATATCGTGTTATCTTTTAGTGTCGTGCTGTTGACCGCTTTTGATTTGAGATTCAATAAGTAACTGGGGCACTGTATAACTAACTTTTATTTAAATAAAACTTTAGTGTAAATAAAATATTTGTATAAATAAAAAGTTTAAATAAGTAAACCTATATGTGGACAAAATACAACATAAAATAAATAAGCGGTAATAATGAAGAAATAGTTGTAAGCTACTAAGAAACTCGGCCACACTATAAAACAATTTGTCACGCAGATATACCCTGAGTTTACTTTTAAACTGGCGAAGTGTTACGCAGGCTTTGAGATCATGTGGAAGCCTGTTATAATATTGAATGGCTCTATAGTGAGGATTCCCCTCAAATAGAGTTATCCTATGTCGAGGCACGTTCAAATTACCCGAGCGACGAGTGGCCATTGCATCATACACATCTCGGTTATGGATAAATTTTCGCTCGTTTTTCTTGAAGAACGGTAAGATCTCCAGAATCTATAATGAGGGTAGAGGGAGTATATTTAATCGCCTAAAGCAAGGCCTGCATGAAGTTACTTGAAAAACCCCCACCATACACCTCACAACCCTCTTCTGAAGAACAAATAAGTCATTGGCCTTCTTTAAAGAACCCCAGAAGATTAGGCCATATCGCATCCTTGATTCGATATAAGCGAAGTAAAACATTCTGACAGAATCTAAATTAACACTTTTTTGCAGTTGTCGTATGCCGTGTAATCCCGTGGACAATCTACGCCCCAACTCATCACAGTGTTCTTACCATTTAAGATGTGCATCCACAGTCATTCCCAAAAAAACTTACAGACACGCATTCCATTAGGGATTTACCTTTAAAGAGAACATACAAACTAGATAAAGCAGGCAACGTTGGTTTAAATCGTATTACACGCGTCTTTTGACCGTTCAACGCAAGACCCCACTCATCGCACCAACGCTCCATTCTCCCCACAACGTCAGACAATGCGTGTGACACCTCCTCCACATTGGATCCAGATACTATCACACTTGTGTCGTCAGCGTACTGAGATAGTATATAGGGAATCATTATAGTGTTCAAATCATTGATGTAAAGCAGAAATAAGGTCGGGGCCAGAACAGAGCCCTGCGGAACGCCACACTCTAAATGCATACTCGGTGATACATAAAGATTGGTGGTACCATCCTGCACCTCATTCGTACAAACATAACTCTCTCGACCAGCAAGATAGGACCTTCTCTTTTTTTTCTTTTCTCTTCTTGGATAGCGAATTAATTCCGGAAATACGAACTTTCCTTCAAGTACGCAGTTGTCTGGTTAAGAGTACAAATTTCCATTTTTTTCTACTTGAAGACGCAATGTTTTCTTTAAAGAAATAATTAATGCAATTATATCCTGGATAGAACTTAGATCTTACGAAAATCATATTAATTATAGACAATCAACGACTCTAAAAAGAATAGAAAATACATTTGCTAGGTATGTTACAATAGATATAGTAGAGTTGATCATCAAAGGCTTCGCCTGTTTACATAATTTTTTAAAGAAGTGGAAGGAACACATCTTCCCAATGACAGAGTTTACTCTCCAGCCAATCTTGTAGATGCTCCGAATGATTATCTAAGTGAGTGGATATATGACGCAGATAATGCTCATTATCTAACTTGGCTCAAATGCTAACATCTGACAAAAAGACATTGTCCTCATGCGGTTCTTGCTGTTTCTTGAGATGCTGCATGGTTGCAATTATTTCTTCAATTATTGCGTTAGTTGAGGCACCAGATATAGAATTGGATGATTTTGCTCGTTTTACTCAACAGAATGAAAACGTTAGTATTTCGCTTACCGCATGGCAACAAAAATATATTAATACCAAAAATTCTTCGGTTGCAATTTTCGTGTTTGATTATAAATATCTCTTTTACATTATATATACGTTGTTATAAAAGGACGTTACAAAAAAAAGAACGACGTTTCCGGCGTGTGAGATTAGCAAAATTTTGCTTGCAATATCGAACATCCTGTATATTTCAAAGGCACCCCTGCACCATGACTAATCAGGGCCAAAATGTATTTGCAGTTAGATTTTTTTTGAGAGAAACATTTGTATATCTCTACATTAAGTGATTGAGGAGAATTATAAATATGATATGAGAATTTATGTAGTAAACACTTATCTAAATTACAAAGTAAGGCTGCCTAAGATTGTAAATGAAAACTTTTTATGAAGGCGTAATCTTGGAAATATATTTATTATTTTCTTAGGTATTCCATGGCGATATATCCCACAAATATAGACATGTGTATCTTACTTACGTGGTCTATTAGTAAAGCCAATCGTCGATAAAGCTTTTGTGCTTTCCTAAACGATTTCTTCTTCGTCTTCGGGTTGTATATAGTTTTAGCTAGCTGTTCTATATCTCGCTGTAATAAAAAGTGTTATTAGTACCAAGGGAATAAGGGTGTAGTTTAATAGAATAGATGCAAACTAAAAGGTATATTTTTTATATTGAAAGAATGTGTAATAAACTGAACAATCCTCACGGTGGGTGTTTATAAAAGTGCAAAGTATTAAATGTTTGACTTACAATTAGCCATTTATACTTTTTCTATTCAATACTTCCGTATCTCGAGCTACATATATACAGTGGCGGCCACATAAATAGCACAGGCATCAAATTTCATTTGAATTAACCGCTCAAGCTGTTCCCGTTTAAATTTTTATTAAGCTAGCGTGAGAGTTCCCGAAAAGATTGCGTGTACTTATCCTAGCTACGTATTCCAGAACAATAATTCGGCATTCAATAAAAAAAAAAATAGTTTCACTTTCCTAGCAGACACATAAATAGCACAGGTTCTGTAGCGAAATCTTATTATAGTGTTATGGTTCGAGTTATTTTGTACCAAAAAAGCGGTGTACTAACGTGTTATTAATAACAAAAATGTAGGTGTTAGTATAATGGGACGAGGAAAACATTGCACACCAGAGAAAAGAGAGTTAATTGGCACCATGGAACAGAAGGGCATATCAATTTCAGAAATATCACGAACATTAAATTGTTCACGTAAATTAATACAAAATGCGATAAGCATATTCAGACAGAAAAAACTTTAGAAAACAAGAAACGGAAGATTAGGACTCGTAAAACAACCTTACGACAAGACAACCTTATTCGTCGATTAAGTCAAGAAGATCCTTCTCGCACAGCTTCACAAATAAAAACTGAATTTAATAAACAATTTGATATTGATATATCGAGAAGAACAATACGACGTCGGCTGAAGGAATTTAACTTACATGGGTGTATTGCAGTACGAAAGCCATTCTTGTCAAATAAAAACCGTCAAAGAAGATTCACAGTTTGCGAAAATGCGCAAAGAAAAGCCGCTCTCTTTCTGGAAATCTGCGCTTTGGACAGATGAGAGCAAATACAACCGACTTGGGTCTGACGGAAGAATGTATGTGCGACGACCCATCAATCAGAGGTTCAACTCTAGGTACACTATAAGAACATTGAAACACGGTGGAGGAAGCGTAATGATATGGGCTTCTATGTCATGTTGTGGTGTCCGGCCTATATTCAGAATTGCGGGAAAAAGGGATCAGTATGTTTATCGCAACATTTTAGAAAACGTGATGGAACCATATGCTGATGAATTTCTTCCAGTAACCTGGGGTTTAATGCACGACAATGATACCAAACATACGGGAGGACCGTAAAGTGGCTAGAGGAGAAACAGATTCGAGTGTTAGAATGGCCTGCACAAAGCCCTGATTTAAATCCCATAGAAAATCTATGGGGAGATGTTGAGGTTGTTATAAAGTCTAAATCTCCAGCGACATTAGACGAATTATGGAATACTATTGAAGAAGCCTGGCATAACATTCCTGTAGAGAGATGTCAAAAATTAATTGAAAGTGTGCCGAGAAGATGTGCAGCAATATTGGCTTGTAAAGGGTTTCCAACAAAATATTAAACGTAAAAGCAAAAAAGAATTAAAAAAGAGAAATAATACAGTATTTCGTTATTGTTATTATGTCTATTTCTATGCCCACTTAAAAAAAAATATACTTATTTTTTTAATTTGTCTATCTTGAAGTTTATAAAATATTGTGTGTTTATTCTAAACTGCATGCCATCTACTACATTTTTGTTAAGCTAAGTTAAATAAATCACTTCTTAACATTTATAAATTTATCAATTCATGCATATCAGTTTACCTGTGCTATTTATATGCCCGCCACTGTACATATGCAACGGATGGAACGTTTCGCCGCGCAGAGGAACGAAACGGTTCCTCCTGCTTTTTGGAAAGTAGTTGTTTTACTCAACTACTTTGTCGTTTCAGATACTAAAATGAATGTATTTTAAGTTTCCAGGTTTATTAAACTAAATGCGGTTATGAGAGTATTGATAAATACGTCTCAAAGTTATAAATAATTGATCGTTGTTACTAGTGTACGTTCTATCTGCGAAGTTTGGACGGGGCTAACAGAAAAATTATTGAAGCTAATCACATTATTTTTTTCTATGTATTCCCATCCATTTTTCAAATAGAATCATAAAGCATAAATTACTTAGATCATAGTTTTTTTTCGAAAATGTTTAAAATACAAAGAACTGTAAATTATGAGAAAATTGAAATTCACATAGACTTTAGCTCTGTTTGCTTTTGGCTTGAATTTTGTCTCATATCGCTGTACATAACAATTTTCGTGCCTATGTTTGCCCCTTACAGACGGGGTCGTTTCTCGTACATTATGTTCATTAGTACAAATGTCCCGTTGTTGGTAGGTTAAAAAGTACATCAACTACGTTTGCTTATTTTTGATAAAGTAATATCCTCTTTTTCTCCTTACAATTGCTGAATATTTATGTTTATGAAATGAGCTGCTGTAACTGCTGATCAGAAGGAAAGAAAAACAGCAAAGAAAAAATATATCTAAAAACGATTTAAGAATGAGATTGGAATTATAGTAAACAACAAGGAACAGGAAATAGTAATGATGGAAACATTTTTTCCCGAATCCATCTGGCACAACAGATATCACAGGTGTTGAAGAATCACTTCGGAGATTTGCAAACATTAGCTTCTAGTAGACCTGTAATTGCTCAAAAATTTGTAGAGTATGACTACAAAACTGCAGAATTGTATGTCAAGAAATACAGCTGGTATTTTATATCAGCTTCTGTGGACGAAATACCCATACACGGAGAAGCTATTATACGTTATTTTACTCTATCAATAGATCAACTATCAGAAGAGGCGCAAAAAGCTAGAAATAAAGATTATGAAAGTTATAGATTGCATCATTCCTGCGAATGTTCTGGAACCGCAAGCAATCAAAATGTTTAACAAGCTACTTTATAGTTCTGATCCCTATCTCTCGTCTATAAGGCTTACACTTAATAAACGGGAACTAGAATTGGATACAGAAATTATAAATTTGTTATTATTGCGCTCTTATTACTGTATTGATATAAAAAAGAAACTACAATGTTCTATACGTGAACAACTAAAATCGTTTAATAATTGTTTGTTTCATTTTTTTATTTTTATACTTAGATTTATTAATCATCTCAAATAATAAACTATTACAGCTACAATTCTCAATTATTTTAATAAACTTACTAACAATTAAATTGTATTTACGGCTATGTTAATGGTACGACATTAACGATATTAACAAATTGACTTCTTCAACGAAAGAGATAACTATTGTAGATCATATATACCTAGTTTCATAAGTCTGTGAGTGTAAATTCAAAACTTATTGAATTTTGGCCGGGAAAACACCGTTTCGTTCCATGTCCTATTGGTCCGATCCACCGTGGCGATATCAAATTTTAGTTTAACAAATATTATAGCAACATTTATTATAATCTAAATGCTTATAATAGTAAATAAATTACAACTTAAATAATTTAATTTGCACGTCTGAAACAAATACCGATTAGCCTTAATAAATTCTTTAATTAGTGTTAGCAGTAACAAAGCGTGCAACTTATGTTGGAAAACTAAGAATAGCGATCTAAGATAAAACATCTATGACATCTTCTGTAAATGTGTAATCATTAGATATTTTGCTTAGTAATTCATCATTCTCTATGGACAACATTCTTAAATTCGATACTCCTTTTATTACTTACAGTTGTAGCAGGTATTGTAGATACTAAATAATAAATAATGATAACAAGGACTGTGACGTACAATGGTAAACAACACATAAGTATCGGCAACCTCCGCACCA
Organism: Oryctes borbonicus; assembly: GCA_902654985.2. Lineage (NCBI taxonomy): Eukaryota > Metazoa > Arthropoda > Insecta > Coleoptera > Scarabaeidae > Oryctes > Oryctes borbonicus. The sequence goes on along the minus strand of LR736860.1, from coordinate 9,213,611 downwards.
CACAAGTTTAATTTATTATATAGTAATATAATAACTAGTCCGCGACGTCCGTTTCGAGGACACGAATGGTCCTCATCATCAACCGGCGACCGAATCATGTGCGAAAAAAAAATATTTTCTAAAACTAAACATGCATGTACTATCCCTACTACCTAGAAAAGATATTCTTTACAAGTGCCTATTTCTACTTCCTGCACGCCTTGAAGCTACGACGTGCGAAAAAATAACATGCATGTACTATCCCTCCTTCCGAGAAGAAATATTGTTTTACAAGTGCCTATTCTACCCCCTACGCGTCTTAAATTACGACATGCGAAAAAGACAGCCAGATAGACGGGAAGATCTCTTTTATAACCCAAAATATAAACAAGTGCCAGCCTACTGCGAAAGGTCAAAAAGGACAGAGTACGACAACGGTCCGTTTTCTCTGTTCATCAGATTTTTATTACTTTTTATGTAAACAGTCTCGTACGCATCTAATTCTCGCGGCGACGTTACGTTTTTAATCAATTTTAAGTTTTCTAATTTAATACTATACCCGGTTTCATTTATATGTTGTGCTGCACTCGACACGTCCAATCTGCCGTAGCGATAATTTCTTATATGTTCTTTGAATCTAGATTAGGAGTAGGGATGGTACATACATGTTTCGTTTTAGAAAATATTTTTTTTTTCTCACATCATTCGGTCAGCGGTTGATGATGAGGACCATTCGTGTCCTCGCAACGGCCGTCCCGGACTAATTATTATATTACTATATAATAAATTTGTGTGGTGCGGAGGTTGCCGATACTTATGTGTTGTTTACCATTGTGGATACTAATTGTAGAAGTTTCGTATATAATATAGAGATTTATTTCCATCTCCTCAAATGGACACGGATCACATTTGTGATTGGTTAAATGTGCATAATATGGCATTAACATCGTGAAGAGTTCAGAAGTACCTGAAGGCTATTTACAAACATTCCGATTTCAAAATTACCTCGCCTTATGCTATAACTAGACAATTTAAAGCATGCATTGGAAGAGAAAGAAGAATGAAGCCTACCATTTCGCGCAGACATAACTTCAATTTTTCTTTATCCAATTCTGTAACGTATTTGTCTAGCGTGGGTTCCACCATGTCTATATATTTACGACATCCTGTGGCCAAGCAATCTAAGGTTAAGATCAATTGTGCTTCTATAATACCGCTCGGTATTTGCATCCTTTCGTATTCGAAAAATGGCTCTATTTCATCTAATCGAGATTTCTGCAAAGAAAGTACAGATAAACAAAATAAATACATAACAATTGTTCTCCTATATCCCATGTTTTTCGGGAGAGAATATAGGTTTCACATCGGGTGAAGGTAATAGTTTCTAATTATATTTATTAATTTAGGGAAAAATAAAGCACTTCTCCTACTAGACAGTAAGCATAAAACACAATTGATAATTCAAGGATCAATAAAATTATCGTAGTAAGGAAAAATTTCACGTAACTTGGTGGCAGCTCTAAATTTAGGGATATTACTTAACTTAAACGAAAAATTAAACCGTGTTCTATAACTAGCTAATATTTGCTTAGATAATTATGGATAGGTAGAAAATTAAAAATTTTTGATTACATCAAATTAAGTGGAAATGAGTATTACTTAAAATGATTGCAGCTATCACAAAACAATATTTTTAGATAAATACGTGTATGAACATATTTATATCCATGGACTCAACCTTTGTTTATTGGTATTAACATATGTATATACATCAAGTACTGCAAGCCATTAAAAACAAGATGTCGGTTATCGGTTATAATTGTGCTGAGTATGGTTTTGCTGAAAAGCTTTGCTGTGCAATTGATGCAAATATTTCTATTATTGTGAGACTAAATTTTGTACTACGTCCTATCTACTTCACAATCGATGCACATATTTCAATAAAATACTGATTTGCAGTAAGACATTATTCTGGTATTTTCTCCTCCTTCCATACCTTTAGTATTAAGTTGTACAATTTTCTTGTAGTGTAGTTCCTTCTTTAATAATCCCTGCTGGGATTCCATTTTTAGCTCTTTTATTATCTATTCCCTTTCATTTGTTAACGGTTCTTATACTTATTCCCGCTTATTTAGTTCTGGTACACGTACTCCTCTCTGTGTTGCTACCTCTTCTGCATTTTTTTCTCCAGCTTTTCAAAGTATTCTGTCCATTTGTATAATTTTTGGCTTGTCTCTATTTTGGTCGTTGGTTTGTCTTGCTCTCTTAACTCCTTGATAGAAGTTTCTCATTCTTTTATCTTTCTTAATATTTCTTTGTCTTGTTTTCTTTTTTGTCTGTAGAAACTGACTTGCTACTTTTATCATTTCCGACAGGATTATTTCCCATTCTTTCTCTATTGCTTGGTTTGCTGCATTACTTGTTTCTAACTTCTTTGAAATTTCCTCTTCTCGTAGTTTTCTTCCATTATATCGCTTCCTTTCTTTATTGACTCTTTGTTGTACCAGTATAGTACCAAGTGATCGCCTGTAAATACCTATTTAAAAAGAAAACGGCTCGGCTAGGAGTCACCATTCGCAATTAACAGCCTTTACGGAGAGGGGCTAACAAAGCCATGGATTATTTCACATACACAGTTTACACTCTAAAGGCTCCTGAGGTTATTACAAGCTTTAACAAGCTTATACACTCCGTTGGACCGTCACCACAATTAAAAAAAATACAAGATATCGGCACTTGTAAGCACCGGTTGTAAAAACAACCGATGCTTATGCCAAAAAGTGGGTTATAATAAAGATTTCAACACTACCAAATATCAAACCTGAACGTGTTATCCTTTGCACGTTATTCCACTTGGCGCAGTCTGAATATTCTCGAGAGTCTTTCTGGACATAGCCCAATTTTTTTTTATTCTAACGCATGTACTAACTGTTGTTCATCTATTTATCTCTAAATGTAAATTTATCTTACGTACTAATTGTGTAGTTAACTTGTCGATCATATTGGCGTTATAAAATCTTCTTCTCAAATCAGGAAAATTGCATTGAAAAGTAAGACACGGAATCCATTCTTCAAAGTCCAAGTACCAGTAAATCTCATCGGCTGGTTTGGGCGTAAGAGTAGGGGTTATATTTAATGGATATGTTTCCCCTCCAGGATTCATTAAGCTTTGAGCATTGGGATTACCAATTGACAATGCAAATTGCAATGATTTTTTTGAAAACCTTTTATCGATAGCATTTACGCTGAGTAGTGCACAAAACAATAGAACGGGCTCCTGTTTAAATAGATTATTCTGGAAATGGTAACGCACGTGTCAAAAGTTTATACATATTTTTACGTTAGAAACTAATATTACCTCATTGATCGGCATTACGGATTTTTTAACGGATGATTTTAAATGGGCAGCTTGTACATGTTGCAGTTGTGTGTGTAGCGCCATTAATACCTTCCCTACGAAAACGCTGCCAAACTTGTCTTCGGCATAGAAATGTACGTAGGTAGGGCCAAAGGTTGGTAAGAAACCATGTTCTTGATCGTTGGCAATTGAGTGTAAGTTGATGTATTTCACCGCTCGCAATGAAGAATTGGTGATCTTTAGCACTACTTTGACACGTTGGCAGAGTGGTGGAAATAATTCCGCAATCGTTAGCATCTCATTCCATTCTGGCTTACTCGTATATTTCTGTATTGTCGTTGATACCTGTAATGGTTGTGATAAAGCATTTTCACTATTTTAAACAATTTTATTCTTTATACGATATTAATTTTACTTAACACCTTTCTACAATATATGCATTCTACAAAGTTGTAGCAAGTAAGTAAGCGGTGTGAGGTGGACAATGCGCTCGGAATAAAGCTGATGACTCCGGATAAGCAGAAACATGTCCGTTAGTTAGTGTTTTCTCTTCTCACATTGCTTTTGCCGAGGGTTCAAAGAAATAAGAAAGAAGTATTAAATGGTCGACAAATTAAAACAACCGACAAATAAATTACGATTCATACGCGGCAGGACTAAACTTTATTACATAAAATCATACCGTAATTCCAGCGAACGTTACTTCTATCGCGCTAGATGGTAGAACCTTAGCGTAATGCTGTGGCCGCTTCAAAATGTCTATCATGGTCGATTTATATTTCAATATATCTTCACCCTTATAAATTTTGAAAATAAATAAGGCCTTCCGGCGTTGTAATGTGATACCTTCCGGAAGCAGTAGATTACTAAAAATAGTTTATAATTGGTACTCAAGAGAAAATGCTATAAGCACATAAATGTATTACTAACCCTTCTATTTCGTCATTAATTGTTGGATTTGTGAGAGGAATTTTTGCACGTTCGCCTTTTGTAAGGATACAAAGCGTAACTTTCAAGTAACCTCTTGGACCAACATATTCCGGTGAGCTTGAACTTAGGATAGCCCATTTTTGGAAGAATAAATGTTCTTGGGATTGATAAGTGGTTTGTTGAGATTCTAATTTGTAATTTATAGTAGCAGTAGGTACTTACCGGGTTGATTCCATATTGTAGCCAAATCTAAATTACAATAACCAAGAACTTTCCTCTTTCTCCAACATGTTCTAGGCCTAATAACCTAATAATAGCATTGTTTTTAAAATCTTGAATGGAAAACAGTAAGCTACTTAACTGTCAAGCCGATCGTTTTGTCCATTAAGGTCTGAAGATCAGTTTTGAACTCAAAGACAAAGTACTGCGAAATGTATAAAAACATGAGTTTAGAATTTAGAATCTACGCGTATTTAGAATTGCGTACCTCATTGTAGTAAGGACAATCGGTATTTTTGCGAATTGCCGTGCAATGTTTACTGTTTCCTATTCGAACGTGAACGTACGAGTCCATACTTGGCCAAGCATAGTGCCTACCTTCTAAGATCGTAACATTTACCAAATACACATCGAGTTTTTCCTTCATTACGAGTATTGTGAATCTTGTCAAGTTTGTTGGTAAGATGTTGACAGCTGTCAGTATTAGTTTAGTACGTATTCCATTGGGCTGCGCTAGAGCACACTTGGAGCTTGTAATTCTAGTTCAAAAATTCTGAATCGAGCAATGCTAATGAAACACAACTGCGACCGACTCTTACACAACACACAGCACAATTTATTTCTTCCCAATGGAACATACAACTCTCGCTTCGAGTACTCTAGAATTACGCTATAAGGAGCAACAGTAATGTACGTCCAAAAGTTTTTTTCAAAGTGCTTGCAAAATAAGTAGATCAACATTAAACCGCTACTTGTAATTTCCCGTGCAACTTAACTATATTATATTTATTCTGTACGAATTAGATAAGGTCAAAATTCAATCATTCGGAAATACATATAATTGAATAAGTAAGGTAATAATTTTTATGTATTACTGAAATAGGAAGGAATAGAAAATGTTCTTATATTTTATCGATTAGGTAACATGTATTTACCTACATAATCGTTTCCTGTTATAGGTTTTAGCCACAGACCACCTCCAGAAAATTGTATACGACGAATTGTACAATCAGCGCGATATTTCAAATAATTCTATTAGTAAGATTATTAATTTATAATTATTCCAATGATTTCACAATATCGTCGTTATATCACACAATTTAAAGTACCATCAAACACGGTCCTAAAAATAATCTAAATATATATGAAGAAAGGAGAGGAAGAATGTTTCTGTTAAAGAATAATTATGAATAATGAGTATTTTGTAACTTATTTCTTCTCTTCACGAACAATAACAAAATGAATTTAAGTCAGTAATTTTTTCACATATTTTTAACACAATATATTATCTACAACTTCATACTACATGATTAATATTGATGACAATAATTATTGAAATTGGAAATATTGGAAAAATATGATTATTAGTAAGCCAACTATTCACGATTCCAATGACTAGTTGCGATGACGCACTGGTTCCTCAATTCTGGATATTACGTTGCGTGTTGTATGGATCTTCATGTTTTTTGCTTCTCTAGTAACTTCTTGGTTCCTGATTTGTGAATGAAGAAAATCTAGATCTGCAACTTACGCTAGGCGGTGATAAATAAGCTTCTTCAAGATCATATTCAAGGTATCATAATGTTGCTATTTTACGTCTTAAAACAGACGAGCAAGGCGTACAAACTTTCAAACCTGAAATGTAGCCTGCGAACTCGAATATGTCCTATGCCTGTATGCACCATTTACGTTGTGCATTACCATCAAATTAAGTTCAAATGATAAAGAACACGCGCCGAACTAAACTGTAATAACGCGAATTATTCGCAACGATAAATAATAAATATATATTCTAGAACATACCAGAAAATGCCTATAAACAATAAAAAAAATAATGCTGATACAGCTTTTCCCCACGGTGTTGATGGAATCACTCACGACAAAATCAACAGTACGCGGTTTATGTCGCTGCTTTATAGACGTTCTTTTGGCACTAGAGAGCGCCAAGAAATGTTTCGTTTCATATAAAGTGATATCAAGTATCGATGTGAGTGGAGATGAAGCATGCTCGAAGCCACGCTGATAACGACGAGTAGCCAAAAACATATCCGTGGGCTAGTGGGTTTCTTCTCTCCTCATATTGCATTTGTTTTACTGTATCCGGTATGGGAACTTTAGTGGACACAATTCGACATTAAAGCTGACATGTAAATCACCAGAATCCACCAATCGCTCGTTTGACGAATTGTTGAGAATTTTGGATGGAAGGGTTGCTGTGTTTTCGGTTTTCGAAGCTTAAAAAGGTCCTTCGTTAATATGTAAGTAGAGATATTAATAGTGCTGAAAAAAGAACGTAAGATATTTGGTTTAAAAATTTTAGTTGTTATTGACGATCGCGCAGAGGTATGTAACAGATTCTTTATGTAATTGGAGCATTTTCAGTTATCTTATACTTTGCTTTAGGTAATCGCAGACTACACTAAATTCTTGTATTTATGCAATTAAAGGAAAATGGTGTTCGACTATTTACAGTGAAGTTCTAAAATATTTCCTTCATACTAACTTTTGAACAACAAAAAACTAGTTTTTTTTTATAAAAAAGAAATCGACCACTATTCTTTATTAACCAACTTTTGGTGTTATCTACAGTTCAACCGCATTTCCTGTGTCACCGCAAGTTATGCCAACTATCCTGTATTAAATAGAATATTTTTATATTTTTACGTTTTTGGAAAGGCAATGGAAAGGCAAATCCAACGGTATCACATATACATTATACTTTAACTTGGAAAGTCTCCTGATGTGCAGCAATAAAGGTTTGTGTAATCTGCGGTTGCTTATATCCTCAGTTGTCTAAGAAAAAGCACCAAGCTGTCTCCTTCGACCCTAGGTTTATCTAATGAATAAGCAACGTAATCCCATGAATTGTCCACCTGTTATTTTTTTTTATTATTTCTTTATTCTTGCTATTTACTCTATGCTTTTCTTTATTTTTGTTCTTTCGCTCTTGTTATTACTTTTGTTAGCTGTTATTAATTCTTTACTTTACTGCAATTAATTACTTATGATATTTGTTTAAATTTGTCAGTTTGTAATAGATGACGTGCTTATGTTTTAGTATTTTGTGTTACTTCCGTACTTCAAACGTTTTTAGTTTTGTTTTTAGTTCCAGCTGTCAAAATATTTAGTATTGTTTGCAGCTTCATCACGCAGCGTTTTACATTTGTTCATTACATGATTGGGTCGCCGCTACCGTTACTTTGCGCAGGTTATACGTCGCACTGTGGTAAAGTTTGAGTGTGAGCTCATCTTACAGGGTAATAGAACACCAAGAAGACAGTGACAAGCGCGATGTGAAGAGAACATCGTATCTGCAGCAGCTAGTATTGCCGATGATCCAAGTACATTCTTACAAAGAACCGAAGTCAAACAATCACAGATTGTGTCGGCAATTTGCTTATTGGGCCCTTAAGGGCTTAGAAGATGATCCTGATTTCAGCAAAAAAATTAAATTCTCAGACGAGCCGCATTTTTGGATGAATGGTTTTGTAAATTGCCGTTATTGATGTGAGAACAACCCACAGGTGCTGCATAAGAGGCTGTTGCATACCGGAAAGCTCACTGGGTGGAATGGCGGCCACCATATTTCTTCCAAAATGAGGGGGGAAGAGTAGTAACCGCTCTATAGAACCCTGTTACTCGAACTTGAAAACATCGATATTGAAGAGATGTGATTCCAGTAAGACTGCGCTATATGCCATACAGCTAATGCTACGCTCAATTTGTTGAGAGATGGGTTTGGCTATAGGACGCCATCACATAATTCGGTGCCGCCGCGGTTATCTAATTTGGCACACTTAGATTATTTTCTGTGGGGCCACATCAAAGCACACGTCTATGCCGACAATTCACAGAGTTTGGATCGTCTGGAAACCAGCATTTGTCAAGCAATCGCCGCAAATGTTGAATAGATTGATCAAGAATTGGATCGATCGCGTGTGTCAGTCTAATCAAAACCATGATGGGCATTTGAATGATACCTTGTCGCGAACATAACTGCATTCTCCAAGCCTCAAAATAAAGCAAAAACTACATTGATACACCAAACCGTTGTTGTTTTGTACAATCTTATCACTTTTAATGAACGACTCTGCAAATATTAATAGCTGTTCGCAACAAACAATTGTTCAGAAAATATAATTCTGTTGTCAGGGAGACCACCATTGAAGTTGTCTATAAATATAGCACTATTGGTAGTTTACGTTCATTTTTACGAACCATCTACGAATAGATTTTTTTAAGTAAATGTCACCTGTAAGTGCGCCCCTACAATAATTCAAGGAAGGATAGTTTTGTACTTATTTTTATAGGATAGACAGAGTTCGAAGAGGCGGTACACGTTTGAATTTCAGTGTGATGGCTGGAGATTTCCACTTGCCACTGAGAGCTGTCAATAAAATATTTTCAATATCTAAATTTCATTTTGTTGTGATACCCAAAACCTTTTCGTGACGTTATCGGGTCGTGATCATGTGATAGTCAACTACTTCAGTATTTGACATTGGTTAAAAGTGTATTTGTATTGAATCTGTGATAAAAACGTATTCCATTGGGTTGCATTGGAACGCACTTAGAACACAATTCCTACGCGGGGCGATTTTATATGTTATGTTTCAATGGGAGAGGTTAAGTACATTAGCTATAATTGCTTTTGCTGCTAATTGCCGTTGTCATATTGCTCTGAACCGACTCTAGTCAGAGCGACAAGAATTGCTTTGAGCAGAACTCTGACTGCTCTGACTTTATCAATGGAACACAAATTGTTGCTCTAACTTTCTTAATGAGACATATAAGTCCCGTTCCGAGCATGCCGCGAGTGTCTTACAATTATAAATAGAATACGCTACAATAGCGTGTTAAATAGTATGCGTGTTGGGGTGAATTTAACTCTAGATGAGTATCTTCCAATAAAACAAGAATTTTCTTCTTGGTAGCGAACTAGTATTTTAGATACAAATATTTTCTTATTTTACATAACGTAAGCTTAAATGCATAAGTGTCTTCCAATGCATATGAAAATGCATTGGTATTAATTAAATAGCCTTTGCTGTTGTAAAAAAAATTTAAACAAGATGAACATACTACTGCACTAAAGCGGCTGCGATCTCTTCTACATTTACGTTCAAAGAGCATAACGTGTTCATAATTGTTTGAACTTCAGGCAAGGTACTTAAAGATTCGTATAAAACAATTCCTCTTTTAAGGTCGAAAGACCACCGAGCAAATACGACCCGCATTTTAATATCCAATGGAATATAACGTATTGCTTTTCTTTTGAAAGATCCTATCGTATCGTTGGGATTAGCATTCCGGATAATGTATTCCACATCAATCCCAAAGGTATTCTCGATATAGTTCGAATATTCTTCCCATTCTGTTGAAGAACGAATAGGGTTAAATAAATCCTCGAACTCTTTGGTTTTGGTGAAGCTAAGAGCGGTTCGTAGTTGAGTGTTTATATCTGGGTCGCCTGTACATATCTTGGAAGCGGTGAGAACTGCCGAGGTACTGAGAATGAAAAGCCACAGGAAATATCGCTGCAAAAGAAAGATACGTTTGAATTAGTTAAAGTATTACTCGCGACTTATGTATAAGGCAATGACGAATAGCAAAGGGAAAACAAAGGTATGTAACGATAAATATATAAATAGAAATTGCGTAAATTTTATACTACTACAGATTAATACACTACTATAGATAATACGGAGGAACTCAAGTTTTACGTTAACATTACTCACATATTAGTAACTTTACCACATCCTATTTATTAATTAGCCATAACAATTACAAAATGCTCTCATTATATTCATTCTTTCTTTCATTCCTTTTTGGGAGTCAAATAATGGGAAGGTTAAAATTTTCTACCAGATGCTTTAAAACAGCAAAAATAGTACAGCTAAAGCAAACTATACGATTGGCTAAATTGCGCTGCGGCGTTATAGTGGGGTAGTAGGAAATTAGTATTGTTAACCATTTAAAATGCCGTATGGAGAGATGAATCAACGATATCACATAAATATGTTATAGTTTAACGTAAGAATTGTTATAATACGCAGCAATAATGATTTTGATAATGTGTTTTGGTTCTCATGCAAAGTAGGCTAGAAGGAAGCGCTAAATTGTTTTCTGTGATATTAGGGACAACTGTGAATTTGTCATATCTCGATTTTAAAAGCGGAAATTATTTATATTTCTCGTTATTATTTCCCTTCTTCTATCTGCGTTTCTTGTTATTTATTTAATTTACTATATTTTATTACAAATACCCTAATTCTGATAAATTTGTATTTATTTTTTAATACACAATGTACGAGAGGTGTTCGAAAATTACCTGGTAGCGGCAAGAGTTAGCGCTTTAGAATAGAAATAATTCTATTTTTCGTAAAAGCAGCCTGTGACAAAGCTTGTGTCAAGCTTTCAAAAAGATATGATTATTAGTTTGTGAATGACAGCCATTTAAAGTGAACAACTTTTGTGATTTAACAATGACGGAAAAAATCGAATATGGAACAGTGCTTAGATATTTGTTTTTAAAAAATAAATGAATAATGAGATGTAAGGTTGAATTCACTGTAGCTTATGGGTACTCTGCAATTTCGTTATCAACCATAAAATGTTGTGCAGATGAATTTAAACGCGGCCCTACGAGCATTTTTGATTAAAAACATCCAGGCCGTCTTAATGAGAGGCTACATCATAAAATGATGAAATACGGATTCATCATAGCACACTAGATACCAAAGAACAGCCAAAATAGTGGATGTTTCGTGGCCAACAGGCGCCAAAGAAGGCCAAACCATTTTATCGGCCAACAAAGTTATGGCACGAAAAAGGCAATGCAGTTAATAGCAAGTATTATGCCAACTTGTTGGATCGCTTCTTTTTTTTCATTAAGACTATGCACGCTGCATACTTGTGTCGTCGTCACGGCAAAATTCCATGTGTGCCAAATTTAGCCTCCAGGGATTATTTCCTATTTCCGAATATGACAAAACTGTTCGGCGGAAAAAGATTTGACTCAAAGGATTTAGATGGGATACAAAACATAGAAAGACCTTATGTTGTTGTAGACTTCCGGGGTCATTGTTTTCTTTTAAAGAATGTGGGTTTCCGCGTTGAAACCGCGTCGTAATTGCATGAGATTGCCTACGTTTCGCTCTCAATTCTATGGAGCTTCTTCTAGGCTGCTGCATACGTCATTCTCATGCAATTAAGAGGCGGTTTCAACCCGGAAACCCAAATTCTTTAAAATAGAAAGAAGTTAAACTAAATATATCGACGTGAAAGGAGCTAGGTATTTATCGTACTTATTCTTCATTTTCTTATATGAAGATAAACTTGAGGCAATTTTAATATTTCGTTGTGAATTTCATGAAAGCTAGCATTATCCAACAACTATGTATTTAATAGAACTTTTCACTTTGCTTTATAGATAACTTTGGCGGCATATTAAAATTGATTAAACGTTATTTTGCAGGAATCGTCGGAAAGCCAGAAAGGATAGCAATAAAATGAAAGAACCTAAAAGGTCTCCAAACAAAAAGAAATTAGAAGGAACATGGTTAAAGTCAACAAAAGTAGAAAAGGTGAAGAAATACGAGCCCTAAGAACAAAAGTCAAAAATTCAGCATATTTTTAATGTGTGGCTTACACATTTTATGATACATGATTTCACACATTGCACACGAATGAAAGACAGACCATAATTGTTTTCATTTGCACTTTGACTATGCATCGATAATTATGATCGGTGGCTATTTTTCATTAATATCGTGTCTTTTTGGATTTTGCCGTGCATGTAACATTAACGGACTTGGCGTTCAGAAAACTGCAGCAGGGTTTTATTACATCGTTTTAGTAAACCTTACTGATTCACAGTATGAAATCTATTTAAAATAATATGGACATATATGAATCATTTCAGTTTTCATTTTTACACGCACTTTTTTTCCTGTGTATCACACAATAGAAACAATAACTGGAATTATTATTCTAAACAACAAATAAATAACAAAGGAAAATTTGCTTTCTACACGAAATTAGAATTTATAAGAAATGATATATATTAATAAATTAAATCAAATGCTCAAAAATTTTCCCGTTTCTCTTTGTTCCCCTCTACCGCCGCCTATGGTGAAGTCGTGAATAACTCGCACAGATACAGGCAACAGCGCTTACAAAAATACATGCAATTAGGTAACTTCCGAAAGCTTGGATCTTCCTTTGAGGTATGCGAGTGACCTCATGTGGAAGTGAAGAAAATGCAATTATATTTCTTTCATTGTTCACTCTATTTTTAATTTAAATACATCTTTGCACGGATGGTGTTTGGTATTGGTGTAAACACGTATTTTATGTGACTAAGATACATGCGCATTGGTGAGAAGTGGTGTAGCAACATTGACGTTGAGATACTACCGGAAGTGAAGAAAATACAATTATATTTCTTTCATTGTTCGTTCTATTTTTAATTTAAACACATCTTTGCACTACATGGTTTACGGATGGTATTTGGGATTGGTGTAAACACGTATTTTATGTGACTAAGAGACATGCGCATTGGTGAGAAGTGGTGTAGCAACATTGACGTTGAGATACTACCGTCGACTTCCAAAAACTCAGATGTCTACCCAAGAAAATGCGTGATGACTCGTAGTAGAATCCATTTATAAAAATAATATTAACAATTATTGTCAATAACGGTGGAATTACAAAATATTAAATTTGTTTGTTTGTTATGTTTGTTTCGGTAAATTTTTTATTTGCTGGCTATTACTGTTACTTATATAAAATTTTATATACGTTTTGTCCAATAAATTCTTTGAAATAGCGCAGTATATAGAGTTAATTGTAATATTGTTTTATTAAGAGACAGGATTTAAAAATATGATCTTGTACACCCCAATTCTTACACAATAAAAGACTTTTAAGTAAAGATTAATTTTATTGCAATTTTTTTAGCCGTAAGCATACCCTTGCAGCTTCATATTACGCTATATAGTGCACACGAGTTTTACATTTAGAAAACATGCTCCATTTTAAAGTAAAGTGCATAAATACTAGTTTAGTACAAGGCTTCTCACATACACAAAATAAGTAATGATAAAAAATATTTTAATTCTCGTAAAATTAAATTAAATGGATCTTTATAGGAATTCTTTTACCAAAATGCTGCAGTCACTTACCGTATACATATTCGCCATCATTGAAGGTAAAGTCTGGACTGCATTTGCAACTTTTTTCCTTGACACTTTATTCATTTACACACGAGGATATGTACGTCGTTATGGGATTTTCTGTTTATATTGTCAGGAACTGAAATGTTATCTTTTAGCAATCCGTAATTTTTTATGTTAAATAAATATTGTAAATTTTACAGCGAATGTCTTATCTGCTGCAGATATACTGAGGTGACAGAAATAAAATGCTATTACAATGTATATAAAACTTGTACTACAAAAAAAAACTGAATTAGTAAATCGAATTTATTGAGTCATTTTCGTGTGTGATGTTACTTTTACAAAAAAATTGCTACAAATAATAAATGGACTCGACAGTGTGTAAACCAACATAGCGAATTTGTGTCTATTAACTTATTTTAAGAGAAATGTATGGCTAACTTGCCAGGTTATGACACTTATCGTTCTTTATCGTATTGTTTCAATAGGCAATGCCTAGAGTAATATGTGTGAAAAATTAGTCTGGGGAATATCGGTAAAGATTTCCTGATATACGTCAACTCTGATAGTTTTTCACAAAGTTTTCGGCCGTACTTTTCAATGACTCAGAGAAACCGGTCCACTCGTTGCTCTAAGTAATGATCCAGGTAATCACGCTAAAAAAAAGTTATGTCAACAACGAAAAAAATGTAGTTCATCCAATGTTCGACGACCCATCCTGAACACTAACGTATTTATCTAGAATATTATGGACAGACGAGGCCCAATTTAGTAGAAATGGTTGGCAAAGAATACAAAAGTATCGCCACACTTCGCACCACACAAGTTTAATTAATCCGGGACAGCTGTTTGAGGGTACATCGATTCTCATCTTCAACCGTAGACCGGATGATGCGGGAAAAAAACTCTATATTCAGACAGTCATGTCCGGTTTATCTTTCGGATTAACAGTTTTAAGGGCTTTACTAATACTTTTCAATATTTGTGAAACCCGAATTTCACAAATTTCGGGATTAAAGTTGTGGAATTTCTTACATAATGTCTACGTTGGACTTTCTTAAGCACGCGATCCACCATTATAGAAGAGTAACATTTGTAAATAGCGAGAATTAGACGCTTACGAAACTATTTACATAAAAGCAACATTTGATGAATAAAAAGAACGGACCGTTGTCATTCTCAGTTCTGTTTGATTTATTTGGGTAAGATACATGTTTTATGTTTGGTGCTGCAATGACAAGAAACCTTTTTGTCTATTTTTCCATATTTTTCGCATATCTTAGGGTGTGTAGGTACTTGTATATGATATTTTCTTCTCGAGAGGCGGGAGAGAACAGACGTGTTAGACTTACAGTTTTTTCTCGCATCATTCTACGGTCATCTACGGTTGAAAATGAGGATTAACGTATCCTCGAAACAGCTGAAGCGGATGAACTAATTAAACCTGTGTGGTGCGGAGTGTGCCGATACTTTTTTGTTGTTTACCATATTACCCCACAGTCCTTGCTATCATTATTAGAGGTGGTATCAATAGGACTAACAATTACCATTTATGCAATCTTCAATGGGAAAACTTGGGCTGGCATCTTCAACGCAAAACTACTTATATTAGAAGTTTTAACACACAGGCTAAAGGCGGAATGCTAACTTATCTAGAAGAAACGCTTTTTGAGAAGATCGATCAACTACGGTGGTTTCAACACGATGACGCTCTAATACACTACAGTAGACACGTAATTCAATGTTGAATGCACATTTTCCTGAACAATGGATGAGAGGTTCCTTGGTCCCCAAGATCTCACAACTTCTTGGATTTTTTTCTTTGGGGCCATTTGAAGTGACCGATTTACAAAATAACACACCTGAACAATTACTCAACCAAATAATTTGATTTAGCGAAATTCCTCAAGGTGGTGCCATAATAGCGCGTGTTTACGACTTAATGGTTCGGAGATATTCAACTTCAAGGAGGACATTTTGAACAATGATTAGTTTTTTTTTAGTTATTTATTTATTGTTAAATTCTTAATGATCATGGCTATTTTTTTTTTTATTTAAACCTGTTCCAGTCCTGTAAATAAAACAATAAAATCAATGTTTATTCAACATTTTTTGTTTTAAATATCTTCCAGAACAAGATGTCAAAGCTTGTCTGTTTTCTTTATTTTTATTATTTAAATGAGAATTTTTACGGCGTTAAATGGGTAGCTCGATACAAAGTATGGTGTTAGTGGAAATATAGTTGATATATTGTCTCGCATAGGGGGAGACATAAAATCTGAACGTGGGTGTACAGTTTGTTGTATTCTATAGTCGGTGTCATCTAATAACTATCATTTTGGATAGAGATAAACATTCTGTTAACATTTGTAATGGAATAGTCTTTACCGGAACTAGTGAATCAACATTAAGTTTGAAATGCTGTAGTGTTGAAACATTTTTCAAGTACAACAAATAATTGCCTCGTTCGTTAAACAAATTGAAAGAAAATGCTACAACAAAGCACACGTTATTTAATTTGAGGCTCTTGGAGAAATAGGCATGTATGTATATCTATCATCAACGTTACGGGTCGAAGGCATTTATATTAAACGTTGATGAACTTTCATACAGTGTTGACCTCATTTTGTGGTGACTTTCCTAATAATAATATCTGCCTGATATGTAGCATATTACTATTATTATTTCCTCTCCGATACTGTTTCCATGAGTAACAGCACTTAGCTTGTCGATTAATTAAGATTGTCCCACTACCGTCACACAAATTTACAAATCTCTAATCGTACGATGATTTGTTTTTATGTTGGAGTTTCATCACTCAGATTTAGATAATAATAATACACCGATTGCGGCAAATGTGTATGCGGTGAATTATAGCTTATCTATAAAAAATATTCAGAACAAAAGTTGCTTAGAATGAAATGATCTACAACCAGAAATTGTTTAAGTTTATTTTCCGTATATTAGATCCCTTGATAAAAAATAAAGCAAATTTGTATGACACACCATATACTTAAAATAAACAGTTTTTCAGATATTCGCTTTTCAAAAAAAAAATGATTTTCTCAAATATTTCATATCTCTTCTGCTTACAAAATCTTTTTACTGTCCTCTCACGTTCATCAATTAGAACATCTTCAAACAGTTGAAACCCGTTTTACCCGGAACACCTTGTATATTTTTATTCCATTCGATACATGTTTAAAATCTCTTTGAATACTTCCACAGACCTATAATTAAAGTTAATATTTTTTTAGTTATATTGTGTTTAGTGTAGGTCATAGATATTTTACAGAATAAACTGCGACTAACAATGAAACATTAATCATAGTAGACTTACTAAGCTAAAAACAGATTACATTCTTTATTATTCATGCGTATCTTGGGTAATTTCCAAATGAATGTAATACGTTGAGTGGGACAACGTTATTTATCACTTATGAAAAAACATCTGTATTAGAAGATAAACAAAAGGTTTCATGCCAACATTTTATAATAAAAATGAATATGTAAATAATAATTAAAACAAAAATATAAATACATTACAAAAGCTCTTCAAAATTATTACGGAATATAGCTTCGTCTATCCAACGTACTTACGTATATAAAGAAAAAACTGGATTTTAGTCTGTATTGTCCAATATCCTTGGTGCAATTGTACTTTATACGGATGAAATTTGTTCTTCTTTAATATTCTCGATATTGATTTTTCGCTGATTTCGAGATTTTGACTCATAATTCGGACATTGCTATGTGGATTCTCTAAAAGTATTTTTATTTTCTATATTTTACATTCCCTACAATAAATATTGCTTTTATACGTTCAAAGGCAGATAATTGACGTCTACGATTAGGGTATTTTGCTTACTACGAACAATTTGTCCAATTTCTCAATAAACAATTTCTCTGGGTTTCGCCACTGATTAATATATTGACCAACACTTCTTTAGTAAAAATCGTATTAAAAAACAATTAACCTGAAAAAGAAACAACTAACGAAAAGAACGAAATAAATAACAAAAAAACAAATGGATAACAGCATAAGTATGAGGAAAGTAAATTAATCTTGAAATAAACACAAAAATATATGTAGACGATTTGACAGTAACGTAGAATTTAACATTTAATTAGATTTTTATTATTAGATTATTATTTTTGTTAATCGTCAAGGCCTTAATAGGCATTCTTTTCGAAATTACCTGAGCTTTCCACTAAGTACAGTATAGCTCAAAAAGTATGAACTTTAGGTATAGGAAGTGTTTTGTAGGATTAAGCGAGATTTTAAAAAACATCGGATATTGTAAAATATATGGGTAATCTTAAAAAAAACAAGTTTCAACTGTTCGAACATGCTCAAATTAATTTTACCTTCTTCAACTCTCTGTATGAGAAACATTGGTTATTGAACCTGCACCGCGATAATAAAAGTTCTTGTAAAATAATGACAAACAAAGGAGATATGACATTTTTGAGAAAATTCCGTAAATATATTTTTTTCCTTCAAAGGCGAATACCTCAATAAACGGTCATTTTAGGTAGATAATGTATCATACAAATCAGACTTATTTTTTGTCAAGGGATCAAAAAATGTAATACAGTGCAGTCTCGATAACGTTAACGTCCCATAACGTGAACATCCCTAAACGTGAACAGCCAAATTGATATGCGTATTCCAAAACGTGAATGTCAAGAACACTTTGCCTCTATAACGTGAACATAAATGAAATTTCGTCGTGTTTCTTGTGTCGGTAACGTTAGCTTTTTGTATTAGGCCGCCAACTATGCGGCGATCCTTTTGTCGGTAAATTACCTTTGTATGTATTAGCCCGCCATTACATCGGAAGAAATATTGTGTACATATTCAGCGTTAGTCGGTGTTTATGCGCCAACCGATACGCAAGCATGATGGCTACTAAGAAGGTGAACTATTTAACATTAGAGAAAAAAGCCCAACTCTTATCCGATGTTAGTAAAGGTTTCGGAGTTACCTGTTTATCAAAAAAGTATGGAATAGCGAAATCTACAGTGTGTGCGATTAAGAACAAAAAGGCCCAGATTACTTCAACAGTTGCCATGACATTTTCTGGAGCGTCTAAACGAAAATGTCTTAGACCCTCAGAGTACCCGAAAATGGAAAAGGCCTTATACAGATGGTTTTTACGACAACGAGAGAGGAATGCCCCAATAAGTGGTACAATTTTGAAAGAGAAAGCCAAATATTTTCATAGAGAATTGTATGGAGATCAGTCTACTTTTTCTGCTAGCTCAGGGTGGCTACAAAAATTTAAGAAAAGATTTGGCATACGATTTTTGACAATAACTGGCGAAAAACTATCTTCTCAACCAGAGCTGGTTTCGCCATTTTTACAAAAACTTGCAGCAAAAATTAAGGACTTAAACTTAGACTACAATCAGGTCTACAACGCTGATGAAACTGGCTTGTACTGGAAACTTTTGCCAGGAAAGACCTACGTATCCGCTGCAGAAAAAACTGCCCCGGGAAGAAAAACAGCCAAAGAAAGAATTACGTTCCTAGCATGTACAAATGCGACTGGTTTGCATAAATTGACTCCTTTGGTAATAGGAAAAGCTAAAAATCCGCGAAGTTTTAAGAATTCTTACATTCCTGTACATTACAAACACTCACAGTCTGCATGGATGACAGCCGGAATTTTTAAGGAATGGTTCAATGAAATGTTTGCTCCTGAGGTGAGTTTATTACATTATGCGTGCCATAAGTTTTAAAAACTAAAACTTTGAATTGTAATAATTTTAGGTGAGAAAGTTTCTTAGAAAGCGAGGTCTACCAGAGAAAGCACTTCTTTTGTTGGATAATGCCCCTAGTCATCCCCCGGAAGAGCAACTTTTATCTGATGATGGTCTAATTCATGTTATGTATATGCCTCCCAATGTCACACCTTTAATTCAACCTATGGACCAAAACGTAATAAGGTTGGCCAAACTACATTATCGTTCTATGTTTTTGGCAATGGTTGTAGCTAATAAATCAAATGATATTAATGTCGTTATCAAGCAGTACAACCTTCGGGATGCAATTTTAAACTTATCACGAGCATGGAATAAACTAGAACCACCAATAATTAAAATGTGTTGGAAAAATATTTTGGAAAGCCAGCACGAGGACGATCCCGAAGATAACATACCCCTGGCAACACTTCGTCAAGAATTGTTAAATCTGAATAGCATTGTAGAGACTAACCTTAATTTGCTAAAGGAAATTGATTCAATGCACGACTTCCACTCTGCGGATATCGAAGAATGGAATAAAGACAACATCGACGAACGTGATGAAAATTGTACTACAATAGATCATTCTGATGATTCTGTAATCGAATGTGTCACAGATCAGAATGAAGGATTGTCTAAGGATATATACAAAATCAGCCACGTAGAAGCAATTCGTATATTTAACAGAGGTTTGGAATGGGCTGAGCAAAATAATGCCGACATCGAGGATATCCAGTCCCTACAAAAATTACGTGAACATGCTACTATACTTTCAACTAGACAACGTTTGCGTCAAACAAAATTAGATTACTTTCTAAAGAAGAATAAATTAGACTTGTTTATTTGATGTGTTCCTTTTTTAAATAAAGTATGTTTTAAGCGAAACACACATTTAAGTTAGTTTTAATGCCACCTTTGTTTGTGATTGACTTTATCCAGTAACATGAACTTCTCGAATATATGAACACGGTCGTCTATAATTAGTTCACGTTATCGAGACTGCACTGTAATATACAGGCGTTCATTTAAAATAAAAAAATTACACAACGTATCTTTTCGGTCAAAGGCCACTTGATTCTAAGCAATTTTTATTCCGAAGATTTTTCAATTAAATGATAAGTTGCCGTGTACAAGTGGTTGCCTCACCCGGTACATTAATTTGAAACAGGTATACACCTAGTTCTGAGGAAATGAATCAAATATGAACTTCGAGAGTTAGATAAGATAGGTACAATAAATTTCTAAAACTACTTGATACTAACATATACTAAATCAAAAAAATCTAGTAATAAAACTAAAATTACATGGTCAAGCCAGTAAAAATGGCAGAAAGGATTGAACTCAAAGAGTCGGCATGGTATCACAAAGGTCCGTGATACGATTAAAGTTGACACATACCAAAGTGATCGGAGACCTTATTTAAATATTTGTTCTGTTAGGCTTGCAGTAAAAGGTAAAGGAAGTTCTAGGGCTGGTTCTAGGTACCAAAAAATTACATTTGTACAAGAACTTAAGTAGCGATGTAATCGTTCTTGGGTAAAGAGCTGGGAAATCATTTTTTCACCATTTTCAATTTCTAATTGCATAAATTCCTGAAGTAAGAAATGCAAAAGTTTAAGGAACCTCCTTTGGACAGATTGTATAGAATTTATGTAGGTTATGTAAGTGGGGAAGCTAACTTAGAGCAAAGTACTCTAGTCGGGACCGAACTTTCATATTATGGAAATTCTTGCAATGCGATAAATAAATCCGCAAGCTTTATAACTTTTGGACATAAGTATCAAAATATTGTCAGAAAAAGACATGGACGAACCAAAAAAACACCGTTTCCCTAATAGTGTACACTTGATAAATGCTACATAGGAGCATTTAGAGACGTTTAAGAATAAGAATAAAGTACACTCTACAAGTATGCAAACAGTATTGACTACAAAACTGCTTGAACAGAAAATTATCTGCAGAAGTAAATACTACAAACGCTTGCCCAATTATCAAAATGTTAAGTGTATTAAAGGTATGTATATAACATATCAGAGCGCATAGAAAACAAATGAAGTACCCGGTTACATTTTAAATTTCGTTGCTTCATATAATTTGAACTAATGCATGTTACTAGGTTGCGTAAATATCCTTATCAAATTGAACCTTGTAGTTCTAGGATCTAAGAGGTTTTAATTTTACGTGAAAATTGTATAAATTGCCCACGAAATGTATCAAATTTCAGTAACTGTCTAGAATCCTGTTCATACAATCAACGTAAGTATAATATATACCCGTACTATTATTTCCAAAAACCTAAAATGTTATATTCTCCTACAGATGAAATTCGCTTTGGTTATCTTTGCTCTTGTAGCCGTAGCTTCTGCTACTCCTACCAGATCTCTTCAGGACGATCTGCAGGATATTGCTGCGGTTATACCGGTTGACGAACTTCGTGCTATTGTCCGTAAATATATCGACACCGATCCCGAAGTACAGGACGTCGTAGCCTACCTACAAGGAGATGACTGGGCAGCACTCGTTAAGGAGGTCCGTGCCAATCCGACCTGGATCGCATTCAAAGAGTACTTGGCTGATGCTGGGCTCAATATCGAAGCTATTATTCAGGCTATACATGACCTAATCACCGGAGTTCGCAGATCACAAAAATCGGCAACCCCCCGTGGTATTAGAGAATTGATTGACGAACTGAGAGAAGCTTTCCCAACCGATGCCGTATTGGCCGCTGTCAACGATAAACTGAACTCCAGCCCCGAATTCCAAGAATTATTTGAAAAGGTCTCTAGTGAAACTGCCCACAGACTCGTAGAAGAAGTTAGAGCTATCCCAGAAGTGCAACGTCTGGCTCAAGAACTCCTCGATAGAGGTGTTAATGTTGCTGCAGCTCTCGAAGTTATTTACGGACTTTTGGGGTGGAGTAAATAATAGGCTCTAGAATCTTATACTAGTGTTGCTTATATGTTAGAAATTAAATAAATAATGTTCAACTTTAGAGATTTTTGGTTATTCTGTCACAATTCGGGATTTACATTTAGTATAGATAAGATTTCTCGTTTAAGACGTACTTTAAACAATATTGATTTACTTGAATATGTCCACACCCAGATAACGAAATTTTATGATTCTACGTATAGCAGAGATACGTAATGTTTGTTTGTTTGAAGTGCCGAAACTCTAGCTAAACAAAATACTTTTTTCGATTATATTATTTAAATAAGTATGATTGACATGAGTTATTGGCAGTAGCATAATTAAGTTATTGCTAAGCTAGTTACAGCATGCAAATAATGAGGAACTATTCCAACATTCAATTGCTGACATACTTACATTAAATAGAATGCAATTAGTGCGGCGACCAGGATCTACCTGGCTCAAATGGCCTGTAGAAGAAGAGGGTCTTTGCAGACGAACTCCTATGAAGAGGAACAGACTACTAAGCCTGTTCGAGAAAACCTGATACCAAATGCAAATTAACGCAGGGCTGTAATGTCGAGGATTCAAAAATCAATTAAGCTAGTTTTAAAGACCATAAAAATTAAAGTCTTGGAAGAAACACTGCGAGGTCTTCATTTTATAATTTGTAAAAGTAATTAAACTAAATGTTGCTTCGATATTTTCTAAAATTAATTCTGTATTATTTACTACCTAAATAATTCATTATATCACTATTTTGGCCGTAACGTTTGTTATTTTTTAAAGTCTCTTATTCAACTGGAATAGTTCTTAACTACAAAAAAATACGCTGATGTTGGTTCAACGAACAAGTTTATTTCAATAAAAGGCTGTCTATTGAATTAATGAGCACATACCTTCGTGAATACGATAAACAAATTAGTTCAAATAAAGACCGCATTTATTATTAGGCTTAGGCGTTTTGCGAACGTTTTAAGCAGCTAACAATACAGAGAAATCAAAAATGGTTCGTCTATTACCTTCTACGCATATACGAGGATGGTGTAATAAATAGCCGTATTAAGAAAAACAACACATTTCTCCTTGCAACATTATAAACTTAATTCGGCGATATTCACACTTTTTTAAGCCGCCTAAATAAAAGGATTTGTTGAATTCTGCAAGCTATTTTTTCAAATTGGAAAAGGAAAGAAGTCAGAGGGCACCAAATACGGTAACTTTCATTTTTGGAGCACCAATTCATATAATAACTGGATTAGTTTTGTTGTGGCAATTGGTGGTGAGTGGACCGAGGCGTATTCATGATAGTAGAGAATTGCTTTCTTGGCTAAGTGGGGCATTTTTCTCTTTAGTTCAGAGTCGAATCGGTCTAATAAGTCACCATTGTACTATTCTACGATTGTCCTTCCCCTCTCCAAATAATTAATCACAATTATGCTTTACGAATTCCAAAAGCTCGTCGTCCGACTGAAGGAATCCTCTTCACATTCTTTAGTGAAGGTTCGCTAGAAAAAACTATTTTGCTGACTGACCTTTGATTTCTGGCGTGTAGTGATGTATCCGTGTCCCATCTACAGTCGCATAACGTCACAGAAACTCACTCGTACTGCGCTTAAACATGTCCAAATATTGCATTGAAGTTACCACGCGATTTCGGTTTTGATTAATCGTTAACAGCCGCGGCACTCATATCGCCAATAGTTTTCTCATATTCAATTTTTTGTGAAGGATAATTCCATATTAGCAGTCCATCCGTCGGTCGACTAACAATATCGTGAACTTTGTTGATCATATCGTCTATAGTAACCTGAAACCCGCTCCTCATCAATACGGATGCTCGGCCGTAAATGATGGTAGTTATCGAAGGTTGATGGCCCTTATAAACTCTTTGATTTCTGGATACGTTTTCCCATCCGAAAAAAGAAATCGAATAACTGACCGGTATTGATTCCACAAATACGTAAACTTGCTCAGTTTCAACAGCTCCCAAATCAACGTTACTCGATGGATCTTTACGTCGATTAAAGAATAGCCAAACACGGGTACTTCTTATACCATCTAATTGGAGTCATGTTTCTCTTGTAGAAAATTTATATTGGCCTGTGTATTATATCACGTATTTGGATAGAAGTTTGGTGTAACACTAAATATACACTTTCTTTTTTTTGTAGTTCTTTAAATAACAATAAAAAGATATGTAATATTCGTTTCCCAGAATTCTGATTCAAATTAAACTTCAAGAGAAATAATAAATAATTCATTTTAGAAGATATCGATAGGCTAGGCTGATTTTATAAATTATAAAATGACGTCCTCACAATGTTTCTTTCAACATGTAAATTCTAATTTGTTTTTACAATTAACCTCATTGATTTTTGAACTCTTAACTTTACAGCCCAAAAAGTCTCTTATGTGTTTGATTTGGTTTAAGTTTTACTCTTTTGACTGAGTCTTGAGCTAGAGCTTATTGGTGTCGATTTAACACTGAGCATTTGAATCTAACATGGTAATTTGTACCCTCTTCTCAGATGTGTCGCCGCTATGCATCAGTTCTATTTAATGCAGATAAGTTAATAGTTAAATGTTAGGATAGTCTTCTCATTAATTGTTTACTACAATTAGAGGAAGCTCGTTTTGAAAAAAAAAGAATGTATTGCTGAGAAACGCTCTTCGTTGTATACTTAGTGACCATCCCTAAATGTTTGCAGGGGAATAAACAATTTTCATGAACTCCCTGGATGATTTTTATTTATTTAATATATATTCGAAAAAGAACGTTTTCTTTGGTTAAAGCTACTAAATTCTAAAACAGTGTATCAGGTACTTTAAAACATTTAGTAATAGCATGTGCCTAATAAGAGATTTATCTTTGCTACATATAGAATCATAAAATTCTATTACGAGGGCGTGGATTGTTTTAACATGTAATCAAGCAAATACATACGAGACATAGTCAGAAGATAAGGAACTTTACTTTAACATTAAGCTTCAACCTGATTTTGAATTAAGGGACAAGGTTCTAAAGCTGGAAATAGTTTTAACTAATTTCTAATATAGATGTAAGTAGCACTAAAATAAGACCCTAAATTCGATTATCTGAGCCATCCTAAAAGTCCGTAGATAACATCGATAGCTGTGTCAACATCAATACCTCTATCGCGAAGTTCCTGAAGTAAACGTTGCACTTCTGGGAGAGCTCTGATTTCTTCTATGAGAGCGTGGAGTTCCGCTGAAGATATTTTCCGATAATCTTTGAAAATCCGGGCTTCCTGTACTTCGGAATTGGTCTCGATATATTTATGAACACGGAGTTTTGGTATAGCCGCAACAGTGTCCTCCAGAGATCTGGTAGGAACAGCAGATGTTGCGACTATAAGAGCGAAAATGACCAAAGCGAATTTCATCTGTAGGAAAATGTAGTATCTAAGTTTATTATTATTTGTATTGAGTAAGTTTATACTTACGATGACTGTATGAACAGAATTGTAACAACTGACATTACGTGCACTTCGTTGGCAATTTATACCATTTTCGTGTAAAAAAATAGAACTACCTGCAAGATGCACTTTGATAAGGATATTTACTTAACTTCCTGATGAACTTGCTCTAGTTAAAATTATGTAAAGATTGACTTTTTCAATGTAACTGAGTTTCTATGTCTTCTGTCATATAATAAGCGTTTGCACTATTTTTTCTGTAATGTAGACGATTTCCTGCTCAAGCAAAAATAATGGTGCAGCATTTAATACTGTTTGAAAACGTATAGTGCGCTTTGTGTACTGGCAATGTTTTTGTCGTTTTCACTTAGCTAAGCTCTAAAAATCTTCAAAAGAATTCATTACAGCGACGGTCGCAAAGACGATACTAAGCATCTCTATTTTCTTAACAAGTAGCTGCATTGTGGTTCATGAGATTTATTTATTAGGATATTCAACATTTTGGACAGTGAGTAAGAAGCGGCAGTAACCAGCACCATCTCAACGTTTATTTATATTAAATTTATTGTAGAATTATCTATCGAGCTGCTTGCCAACATATGCAGGATTATTTTAGAGTAGTCGTGAAACCTACACTCAACATGAGATGTATTCCAAGAAGCTAAGCCAATATTTACAAAGAGAGGTAGAAGCCAAATATTATTCCGTTTTGGTTTATCAGCGTGGGAAGGTATAGCCAAATTCAAACCTATAAAATATGCCTAACCCCTCATTAGTCCTCCATGAGAGAATTTTAGTTGTTGAAAGCTTGCGTCGTTTTTTTATGTTCATCTTCGATATGGTAGATTACTTCATCGCGCTGCATGAGTTGACACAATGAGATAAACGGCAGGGTTGTAGCTGGTTCCAGTGAACGGTGTTCACTGCTTTGAATCAATGAGATATAACGACATAACGATCTTTTCTTAATCTACTCTTATTTGCTTTCTGTAACATCATTTTCTGATATAATAATGCATGCAGATGATCAGTACCAGCACAAATAAACGGGAGATATTATGATGCGTTCAAAACCTAATATCGAAAGCTAAGAAGGAACCACAAATTACAATTATGAACAGAAAAGATATAAATGACGAAGTGGAGAATGAAGCGCCGATTAATTGAACAAAAATGAATCGCCAGGTTTTGACAAAGTAACAAAAGGAACACCTATCATATTAGTAGTATTAGAAAGCGGTATATATCCAGACTACAATTGCTGGGCAAATATTTAAGAATGATTATAGGAAAATATCCGTGAATTATTGACTTATATTGTCAAGTTTAAACTTAATATTGGAGACAATTATACAACACAGAATAGTCGAACACGTACATAAACACAATGCAATAAATAATGAGCAATCCGCTTTTACAAAAGGCACATCAGCTACTTATGAACTCATAGGCAACATCGTCCAAACCTCTAGACAAAAAAAAATGTCAGTTGCAACCTTCATCGATATGAAAAAGCTTTCGATACGATTTCCAAATCCAACTTGACTCACTAAACAAAAAGAAATAGGAATAATAAGAGAAAACTTAGACCTAATCCAAACATATATTACAAATACGGAACAAATAGACGAAATAAGCAAAACAGAAAGCTTACTACAATATACAGAGTACGGATTACCATAGAGCGGAAGCTTACTACAAATACTGTATTGTGATGTATTACAAGGGGAAAAAATTGATAAAAGAAAATGATTTTCTCAAATTAATAGATAAATTTAAAGTGCCTCTAAAGCACTGTCGGCAATTTAAATTTAATTGGGAAAGATAGATGAATAGTTATACCTTTGAGGCAAATGGTATAGATTGCCAATGATATGCAAGAAGCATCAGTTCCCTTCTAGACTTCTGTTCATACAGTCAGGGTGAGTATGGTGTATACTTCTCTTATTATTTTTGAACACTTAAGGTGCTATATACCCCTACAGATCAACTTGCTTTTGGTTATGTTTGCTCTCGTAGCCCTAGCTTTTGCTATTCCTACCAGATCTCCTGAAAATAATCTGTAGGATATTGTTAAAGTTATACCAATTGACGAACTACGTGTTATTGTCCGAAAACTTATCGACACTGATCCCGAAGTCCAGGAAGTCTTAATCTACCTACAGTGAGATGACTGGCGAGTGATCGTTGAGGAGGTGTGTGCCTATCCAATCTGGGTCGCATTCAAAAACTACGTGGCTAATGCAGAGTTCGATATTGAAGCCATTATTCAGGCCATTCATGATGAGAATTCGGAACGCTCAAATCAGGAAAAAATTTCGAGAAATGGGTCGGGATCAGGATTAAAATGCGATATGATCGATTATTAATCGTTCCAATTATTTATATTCACTTTAATATTTACTAATAGGTGATTGTCAAAAAGACGCTATCTGATGATAAATCTTCGATCGACAAATGTATTTATTTAAACCCGGCGTCCTCCCTTCTAATGTGAGATGAAAAATAGACGACCAATTTCTAAAAAGCCGAACAGATTCGATCTTCAGATACATTCCATATAACTTGTATTGGAAATCATGGCAAAGGTGCAATTCTATCACAGTTTTCATTATTTGAACAAATTTTTATTTTATACAAATTTTTACGTTCTCCTTTTACAAATTTTAGTAGCATAAATTATATTCAATTACATATTTGCTCCATCCTAAAAGTCGATAGATAAAATCGACAAATGCGTCGATATCAATGCCTCTGTCGCGCAGTTCTTGAGCGAGACGTTGCACTTCGGGGATAG
This sequence comes from Oryctes borbonicus, assembly GCA_902654985.2. Classification (NCBI taxonomy): domain Eukaryota; kingdom Metazoa; phylum Arthropoda; class Insecta; order Coleoptera; family Scarabaeidae; genus Oryctes; species Oryctes borbonicus. The sequence continues at coordinate 9,185,051 of LR736860.1, read as the reverse complement.
CCCTGATTTCTTCTACGAAAGCACGGGCAGTTTCGCTAGAAACCTTTTCGACTAGCTCTTAGAATTCGGGACTGGAATTCAATTTATCATTGATAACAGCTAAAACGGCATCGGTTGGGAAGGCTTCTTTAAGTTCATCAATCAATTCTCTAACACAGGATTTAATATAGTAAAGTCTTTCGCAAAAAAGTTGTTCCCAAGCCTTAGCACAGTTAGAGATAATGCTAATTGACCTATAATTGTAGGTATCACCTCGGTCATCCTTTTTGAATCCGGATATATAGAAATGAGAAAGGGACGCAGTTCATTGCTACCTTCCACAACTTAGATTATTTAAAAATTATTCATAATCACGAACAGGAAAACGTGGTGTTGTTGAATTTTGATAAATAAAAAATAATTGATATAAGAACAAAATAAACCACACAGAGAATAAACTTGGAAACCTTTCCTTTATTTAACAAAATGTTAATTACACAGTAAACCCATAAATTCCTTTATTTGCTCCATCCTAAGATATCATAGATTACGTCGATAGCAGCATCGACATTAATACCTCTGTCACGAAGTTCTTGAGCGAGACGTTGCACTTCGGGGATAGCCCTGATTTCTTCTACGAAAGCATGAGAAGTTTCGCTAGAAACCTTTTCGAATAATTGTTGGAAATCAGGACTGGAATTCAATTTATCATTGATAACAGCTAAAACTGCATCGGTTGGGAAGGCTTCTTTGAGTTCGTCAATCAATTCTCTAATACCACGGGTGGTTGCTGACTTGTGGGATCTACGAACTCCACTGATTAGATCATGAATAGCCTGAAGAAGAGCCTCAATATCGAGCCCTGCGTCAGCCAAGTACTCTTTGAATGCGATCCAGGTTGGATTGGCACTGACCTCTCCAACGAGTGCTTTCCATTCATCTCCTCTTAAGTAGGCTACGACTTCCTGAACTTCGGGATCGGTGTCGATATATTTGCGGACAATAGCGCGGAGTTCGTCAACTGGTATAACTGCAGCAATGTCTTGAAGATCGTCTGAGACGGATCTGGTTGGAACAGCAGCAGCGACAGCTGCGAGGGCAAAGACAACCAATAAGAATTTCATCTATGGATGGAAGAAGATATTAAAGATCGAACAGAAAATTATTTTTTTTTACTTACGATTACTTGTCGTTTTCGATGAACTTCGGTGTGAAACTGATTTCCAGCACCTCACTGTTGGTATATATACCATATGGGTTTTGAAAAAAATGACGCTTATCGAACTATTTGCTTCCGATAAAGCTTTTTCTTTTTGGTAAGGTGTCAAATGATCAAGTGTTTATTACGTTTTATGTACACATGCTGCTTATCGATAGTCTATTTTTGTTTTTAAAATAAGTATTCAAATTTATCTTTGCACCTGATCCAACCATAGACGCTCTGTTAGGGATTAAATACGTTATTTTTATTGTTTTATAAATTACTACCTTTCAAATAAATTCAAAAATATCTAGAGAACGGAATGCCAAATTGTTGTCTATAAATGAATGTAATACTTAAAGAAGTATGGCTGAAAAGGTTATTTACGAAAGAAACAATATTTGTATGTTTGTTCAGAAATTACCGCAAAATTTTGCGTGCAGTAAGGGGGTTAAGTTTATAAGTTATAAATAATTGCTTTGTATACAGAAATGTTGATAATTACAGAGAAAAACAATTTTAATTTGCAGACCTTACATTGTTTACTCCATCTGGTGCAATTTTACGACAATCGAAATAAATAGCGATAGTATTTGGACATTAACCTGTAATTCTACACTTGACTAAAGTACACATTTTCATGTGGGTTGCATGTGTTAAAAAACAAACCCAAATCTTGTTTTTCAACACATGCCCGAATTTATCGCTCTATAGTTTTATGCAATAATCAATTAAAGGACGACTTTGAATACTTTGATTAGCAATATTGTAAAGATTGATTCACTACCCATAAAATACATTTGTCAATCCCAGCAACAGCAAAAATTATATGCAGCAAAGTTAATCCGACAAACCCAAGGTGTTTAATTTTGTTTCATGCCAACATATCTCACAGTTAAAAAAATATTATAAGTGGCTACTTCTATCATATATTCGCTTTGTTTATGATGTATGATGAGCACTTTAAACGTAGCTCTTTACATATCTGCATGATGTAAGCTGCAACAAAGTAAGGAAAACTAATACATAGATAAATAAGGTACTAACACAGTAGAATATTTTACTGTTACGAATTTCATAGAAATTGTTGACAATTCGACTGTGCAAACGTTCGTAAAGTACAAATAAAAAAAAAATAACTTACGCCACATCATTAGTGAAGTTCTCCACTTTCCGTGCGCTTCAAGAAATTAGCAGAGACTAGACAGATTCGTGTTTTGTCGACTCTCGGGGAAACCAGTAGGCAAACGAATCCATTCTCATGGGACGAATAAACACGAGTCTGTCTAGTCTCTTCTAATTTCGTGAATCGCACAGAAAGTGGCGATTCTTTAATCATTAGTTTAGATCAAAATACGCTCGCAATAAAGGCGTTCATTTAAAACATTATATAGAATTAGTATCGAACTTTTCCATAATTATTCAGGAATATAACGATAACGACCGTAATTAATTTTCTAAGCACCAAATAGTACAGATTCAATTCTGCATTTCACTTTTAGCACAGGTGCATGAGAAGTGTTTTATTTATTATTACACTAGACCATTGAAAACGTTGTTTCATATTTCTCTGAAAAACAACGGACATTTTATAAATGGTTTCATTGCGCGTATCTTAAAAATATCCCTCAATTTTCAAAACACCTTGCATTTATTTCAAACAATATGTCATTTTACTACGAACAAACCAGCATTACCCGAGTGATATATTTTAAATCTTGAAGAAAACACTAGTATACTTGCTATGATTGGCATTGTCATTAGTACTGTTCACCCTTTTATGTACGCACAGCAGAAACTCTCTACCGACGCCCACTATTCCATTTAGTCTTAATAATAATTTCCCAAATTAAATATTACTATTCAACAGGTCGCCAAGTTCGCGAGGAACGTGCGTGTTTTAAGGTTACAGAAGCACAGGGATGACACTTCTAGCTGATGCTAGATGGCAAACCCTAATTACAGATTGGAAAGAAATTTATAATATAATTTAATAATAAATACGAGAGGATGTATTGTCAATTACCTTTTTTTTTAGACCCTGTGCATTTATTACATTAATATAAGCAAAAATGTTTTAATTTGATACTTCTCTTTATATGCAGTGGTTGTGCTGGTAAAGTGTACACATTTCACCACGAGAAATTATATTTTATAAAGTGTTTGCAATATGGGTAGAAAAAAGCAATTATCCTTGATAGAAAGGGGTAAAGTTCTAGCCTGGCACTGGCCAACACAGGATCGTGTTAGTAAGAAGGAAATTGCTCGTCGGTTACGAAGAAGCGATCATTCCGTTAGAAATTTCCTAAAAGATCCGGAAAATTACGGCAAAGGACAAGGGCGACCGAAAGCTGTAAGTAAGCGGGATAAACGCATGATATTGGCGGTGTGCATCCAATTCTTCTGCGTCGGCGAGAGTTATTGCAGAACAGGCGGGGGTACAAACGGACGTGCGTAATACTCAAAGGATTTTAAAGGCGTCACCGGTAATGTCACGGAAGAAAATGTTGAGAAAACCGCCATTTTCGGCGAAACACAAAGAAGCGAGGTTGAGTTTTGCTGAAGAACACGTATCCTGGAAGAAACGATGGGAAAAAGTTATATTTTCCGATGAGAAACGTTTTAATTTGAACGGACCGGATGGGTACTCGTAATAACGTGCAAATTCATAAAGCAAAAACCATTACCGAATGGTTTAAAGAGAAAAAGATTAAAACTTTACAGTGGCCGGCACGGTTACCAGACTTAAACATTATTGAAAACATGTGGGGTGAATTGGCACGTCGCGTTTATGGCGGAGGCCGTCAATATTTCACGGTACAGGAACTGAAAACTTCAATAGTGACTGAATGAAAAATTATGTATTAAATTTATATAAATCTATTAACAGACTATTGGAAGTGATTAAGAACAATGGAGGAACTACGCATTACTGATCACTCATTTGTTGATTTTTTTTTACATTTGCAACAGAGCGTCTAAATTTTTGTCGCAGAAATTGTTTAAACATTGGAGTAATAATTTATTATTTCGTTCATATATTACTGTAGGAGATATTTTTAGGTTTATTTTACTTTTATGAATAAAAACTTAATTAGATATCTTGCTAGTTTCGCAAAGAAATATTGTAACCCTTAAAACCCGTAAAACATCTTACCGCGTCTAAGTTTTTGTCGGGGAGTCTGTTTAGCAGTGAGTTTCCTTGTAGTTATTAATTATCCGCAATACATTATTGTTCTAATTTCGTTTTGTATATACTGCTAAATGAGTATCAAGTTGATTCCCCCGAATTTACGACAAAATCTGCTCATTCGCCCAAATTCGTTATAACATTACAATACATGCAGAGTTACAATACATGATTGATACATACAGACATTGATACATGCAGAGTTACAATAAACCAGCCGTAATAATAAACAATTTTGTTCTTTTCAAATCTATCCCCCTTTGATATCGTAAATTATAAAAATATATCTTTGGTATTTTCATTGTAAAAGTATTTTTCTATACAATAACATTGGATATGAATACATAGATTATAAAGGAAGTATTATACTTACAAGGGATGATCCCGAACACGAAAATTCAAAAAATTTTGAATTACCAGACAATTTCATTTTTCTGCTGATGTTCACTTTAACTAGGCCAAATCTATGCATATAACCCGCTAATAGTATGACACAGAACAAATGTTTTGAGAAAAAAATTGTTTGTTTTAATGAGTCTTATAAAGCAGTAATGAGTCCACCTAAGAAAAGAAGGTTATAAACAAACCCACATTGGGTAAGAAAGTTCCATTATTAGCTTTAAACTTGAGCTAAAAAGCATATGTAATAATGTCAATCTTCCTTTCTTTACCTAATTCACAATTCTTGTCTGAAAATTGTCACTCTATCTCTTACCATTAGCGAGTTATATGCATAAATAAAGCGAAAATTTTCCAAATTTCAAAAATTTATTTCAACTGCTCAGAGTAAATATTAGCAGAAAAACAAAATTGTGTAATACATACTTATGTGTGCCCTACATGTTCCCAAAAATTCATAGTTTTTTGAATATTCGGGTTCGGGATCGTCTCTTGTTAGTAAGGTTGCGTATATGCATTTGACATATAAACGATTCGGTTAGGTTGTTTATGTATACAACACGTTTATTATCCAATATTTTGAAGATGGTCCGTTTCAATCAGCTGTTCCTCTTACTTAATTGCTTCATTGTGGTAAGGATAATTGCAAATCTTCACTTAACACTCGCGTCACTGTCACACCGTGTAAAAAAGATGGGACTGCAGCACTAATATTTACTATCGCCATATGCCAATCAAAGAGGATTCATTGCAACTCTTTGTTTGGTGTAATTTAATTTACTAATTTTAAGCATGAAAAGCTGTGGATGTCCAAAAATATTTCGGGTTTTATTCTCATAATTGCGGGGCAGTTTCTCTTATCGCTCCGCTAAAGGATTTTTAAAGCTTAATGCTGAGTTTCCCAAAAAGGATCAAAGCCCAACATTTTTTTGTGAACATAGAAAATGTACAAGCAAATATCCCATAAAGTAACAGAAAATAATTGTTGCAAACAATAAAAATTTAAATTCAAATAGATGTTCGATATTTTGGCTACTAAAGATATAACATCAAGCCTGACAAACATATTGAGGGATTACATCCCTTTATTGGCATGCGCTCAATTACACATTTACATTATTCTGGCTATGAGTGGTTTTGCACTTTTAAGGGAGATTAAAGGGTTTTTCTCATTGCATTAATTTAAAATACGAAATTATACCAAATTGACTTAAGAGGTAATCATTATAAAAAAACCCGACTTATTGTTAGCGGGTTGTTGATATCTGTGATTTAAATATACTTTCTTCACATAATAGTCACATACTTCTATGCGAAGAATAATATAATGTTAGACAATAAAATTGCTATTTTGATGATGGGCAGCATGAATGTATTTAACACATTATGTGTAGATTTCGGATATTCACCCGAAAATAAATTTCTTCTAGTAAAGAACCGTATGGTTTCTAATAATATTCTCTGAAATACATGTTCACTATAAAAATACAGTAACCCACTAAGCACTCTATCTAGCCATTTAGTTACTAACTTTAGAATATAGATAACAGTCACTAATTACAAAGTCATCTCTTTATGAAATAAACACTTCAAATTTCAAATTTTTGAGAATAAATAAAAGATTCTATATCAGAAATAATTTTAAACGGGAGCTGATAAGTCATTTTTTTTGAAAACCCATATGGTATATATAGCAACAGTGAGCTGCTGAAAATCAGTTTCACACTGAAGTTCATCGAAAACGACAAGTAAACGTAAGTAAAGAAAATAATTTTCTTTTCGATCTTTAATATCTTCTTTCATCCATAGATGAAATTCTTATTGGTTGTCATCGCCCTCGCAGCTGTGGCTGCTGCTATTCCAACCAGATCCGTCTCAGACGATCTTCACGACATTGCTGCAGTTATACCAGTTGACGAACTCCGTGCTATTGTCCGCAAATATATCGACACCGATCCCGAAGTTCAGGAAGTCGTAGCCTACTTAAGAGGAGATGAATGGAAAGCACTCGTTGGAGAGGTCAGTGCCAATCCAACCTGGATCGCATTCAAAGAGTACTTGGCTGACGCAGGGCTCGATATTGAGGCTCTTCTTCAGGCTATTCATGATCTAATCAGTGGACTTCGTAGATCCCACAAGTCAGCAACCGCCCGTGGTATTAGAGAGTTGATCGATGAACTCAAAGAAGCCTTCCCCACCGATGCCGTATTAGCTGTTATCAACGATAAATTGAATTCCAGTCCTGATTTCCAACAATTATTCGAAAAGGTTTCTAGCGAAACTTCTCATGCTTTCGTAGAAGAAATCAGGGCTATCCCCGAAGTGCAACATCTCGCTCAAGAACTTCGTGACAGAGGTATTAATATCGATGCTGCTATCGACGTAATCTATGATATCTTAGGATGGAGCAAATAAAGGAATTTATGGGTTTACTGTGTGATTAACATTTTGTTAAATAAAAGAAAGGTTTCCAAGTTTATTCTCTGTGTGGTTTATTTTGTTCTTATATCAAGTATTTTTTATTTATCAAAACAAAATTCAACAACATCATGTTTTCCTGTTCGTGATTATGAATAATTTTTAAATAATCTAAGTCGTGGAAGGTAGCAATGAACTGCGCCCCTTTCTCATTTCTATATATCCGGATTCAAAAAGGATGACCGAGGTGATACCTACAATTATAGGTGAAATAGCATTATTCCTAACTGTGCTAAGGCTTCGAACAACTTTTTTGCGAAAGACTTTACTATATTAAACCCTACCTATTCATTTATCGACATGTATTTGTCTGTGAAGGATCAATTACTACCAATTTAATGCCCAACATATTAGTTAGAACCTTGACAGATGAATTCAGGTAGATGCTATTTACACAGATTTCAGCAAAACTTTCAAGATCGCTAATTATAAGGTGTTAATATCCAAGCTCCTTTCAATTGGATTCTGGCCTAGTGTTGTTGCACTTATGTAATTATATATTGACAATTGCTTATGTTACGTACCCTACAATATATTTTTATTCCGCCCCTTTATTGCATCTGGTGCATTACTTCAGGATCCAAATTTAGGTCCATTTCTTTGTAACATATACGTACAAATCTTCTACCCACTTTACATTGTAACTTTCTTTGCAGACTATCTAAAAATTTATAACAAATTACTTTAACGTCGGATCGTTTTAATTTGCAAAGAAACATCATAGCAATTAATGATTAGTGCTCTCTTAATAGCATTACATTGAATCTTGATAAATATGTAGCACTTCAATAATGATGGCAAGGAGTGTAGAAATGTCTTTCGGGTGATGTCGTGTAGTTGATTTTTAACTTGACGTTTCGCTGACTATCCTGTCAGCTTCTTCAGAAGATTTCTAAAGACTGCTGTTGTTGTCTTTTGCTGCTCGTTATATATCCCATTTCTGTTCCGCTTTGCTGATCCATAACCGTTCTGCCCTGCTGGGTTATGGATCAGCAAAGCGGAACAGAAATGGGATATATAACGAGCAGCAAAAGACAACAACAGCAGTCTTTAGAAATCTTCTGAAGAAGCTGACAGGATAGTCAGCGAAACGTCAAGTTAAAAATCAACTACACGACATCACCCGAAAGACATTTCTACAATGGATTGCGGTCGTGAAAGCCTACACTCAACTGATGGCAAGGAGTGTGAGGTAGTATGGCAAACTCTAAAGCATCGGTACACTCTGCACCATACAAGTTTAATAAATTAATCAGAGACGGCTGCTTCGAAGATACGTCGATCAATTTTCAACCGTTAACCGAATGATGTGAGAAGCAGCTCTAAATCTAACATGTCTGTTCTATTTCTACTCTCGAGAAAAAAAATGTTATTTACATGTACCTACTTTTGTCGCCTACACACCCTAAAATTAAGACATGCAAAAAATATGGAAAGATAGACGAAAAGGTTTCTTGTCGTTGTAGTTCGAAGCATGAAGCGTGTATGCTCTATCCTAATAAATCAAATAGAACTGAGTATGCAACAGATCATTCTCTTCTTCTCTCGTTCCCTTCTTCTCATTGAATTTGTGTTGCTTTTTATGTCAGTAGCCTCGTAAGCGTCTAATACCCGTGGCGAAGTTACGTTTTTAATCAATTTCAGGTTTTCTAAGTTAATGTTATGTCCTTTTTCGTTTTATGTGTTGTGCTATACTTTACGATTCTATTCTACCATATCGACAATGCCTAATGTGTTCCTCGAATCTAATTTAATTTAATAATAATAATCTTTCGTTTGAATAACACACATATAGGTTTTCCCATAATCACTGCATGAATTTTTGTTTTACCATTTACATGAAAAGCAACACAAATTTAATGAGTAGGCAGAACCGATCGTTGTCATATTAAGTTCTGTTTGATTTATTAGGGTAGGGCATACACATGTTTTATGTTTCGTACTATAATGACAAGAGACCCTTTGGTCTATCTTTCCGTATTTTTCGCATGTCTTAGTTTTAAAGTGTCTAGGCGGCAAAGGTAGGTATTTGTAAGTATATACACATATTTTTTTCTCGAGAGTAGGGATAGACTAGGTATGTTAAATATTGAGCTTTTCTCACATCATTCGATTAACGGTTGGAAATAAGGATCGACCCATCCTCGAAATGACTGTCCCGGATTAATTAATGAAATGTGGTGCGGAGTGTGCCGATACTTTTGTGTCGTTTGTGTTACTTTCACTCGTTCCTCTCAGTCGAAGTCATTAGACTACACAACCTCTATAACACTATGGTCCGTAGTGTGAGCCAGTGCAGGGACCTTGGTGTGCTCTTTCTTTCTGGTAGTTGTCGTTTTCCTCAATATAGAAGCTATTGATTCCTCAGCTTTTAAATCACTAGGAATTTTAATTGAGATTTGTGGGAATTTTTCCGAGGACGCTGCGTTGGGATCTATGTTTTATTGTCTTGTTCGCTGCAAGACGGAATATGCCTCTAGTATTTGGTATCCTCATTACCATCTTAACAAATAATTATGTAAGATAACAATGTACTTTCGCCATTTAGCTTTTAGCAAAAAAGAATCTGGATTGTTTCTTTTAGGCTGATATATTTTTCAACGCACCTGATTTGATACTATTTTTCTGTAACACATTTTTCGATTATATTGGTTTGAACAACAGCACTTACCCTACCTGCGTTTCAAAAATATTTCCAATTTGAAACACAAGGTTATAAAATATATTTCTATAAAGAATCATGTAAATCGAAAAATGCAAACGCAGCTTTGACTATTTAAATAAATGAATAAAACTTATTTATTTTTTTTCAAAAAATAGTTAATATAATCAATAACTAGATTTAAGTTTTAGCACAAAATTTAGCTTGAAATGTTAAATCATTATCTCCGCACATTATTTGCATTTCTTAAAAGCGAAATTGCTTGAATTTCTACGTCATTGTTACTGCATTCGTTTCACATTGAGGCCTGCTCTGAACTCTTGATAAAAAATGTGCTTTTTGTGGAACATTATTCCAGAGTAGTGGAAAAATTCAATGTGCATAAAAACATGTACGAACTTGTTGAAAAGAATAACAGTGCCAAGAGGAAAAATATTTGGGCTATATGAATTTTCTTGATTTCACGATTTCGTTGTCAACGTCATTTTCTACTGATCTGAACAACCACACTGTTATGAAAAACTGCACCAAATCGTCTAAGGAATTATTGAAATTTAAAATCAGGGCATTATATGCTGTACAATAAAATAGAAGTGGCTTGTTTTTGATAGAAATTCGTAGCACGTTTTGCAAAAATCTTTGAGTACGCTATGTTGAACAGGTTCATTTCTAACTTGGACAAATAAAGTATTTTAACAGAACATCAACACGGTTTCCGCGTTAATCGTTCTACAATGACTACCTTTAACGTGTGTCATAAACAGGTTGTACAAAGTTTGATACGGTGGAGTTACCAATAGGAACTCTCTGTGACTTAACCCGTGCATTCGATTGAAAACTGACTGGAACACTATGCTGAGAAAAGAAGAGAGCGATAAGGAATTAGAGACAGACAACGAAACGCTAAAAAGAATCTATAAAAGAACGGCGCCTGGCGAGCTTGTCAGAACACGCAAGAGATTATAAAGTGCCTGGAAGCTCTAGAACGGAAGATAGAAGAGAAGATGACAGGATGATACAAACCCTCTTAGAGGAAATAAGAAAAGACCGAGAAAATATGAAGTAATTAAAACAACTCAAAACAGGCGAGAATGGAGAAGGATTCAAGAAAGTGAAGCCAAGGAAGAGTCAAAAAGAGAAGGATGGGGATAGCAAATCTACGGCAACAAACTCGAAAACTATGGGGAAGAAAAAGAAAGCAGGCAAGAAGGAAGACGCCCTTTAAAAGATACAGGAAACCCAAGAGATACATAAAGGGGGAGTAAACCAAGGCATATAGCATATGGGGAAAATCATCGTATAGTAAACATGTGTTTTTGGTTCAGGAGACAATTATTAGATGCATTGTGAGAATTGACAGTAGACAGTCATGTAGACCTTGATTTAAAAAATTAAATACTCTTCCTGTAGCGGTATATGTAACAGAACATTTAATTTATATATAGAGAAATAACTTTCTGTCCACCAGCACAATACTAGAGCAAAATCTCATCCTCACATACTTAGTTATCAGAAAACGGTTCTCGCATGCTGGTTCTTTTGAATGCTTTACCTCCTCACTTAAAAACAATTGATGAAATGAGTATCGTCTTTTAAACACAGAGTCAGGGCTTTGTTGTTGAGTAGTGCTTTGTATTACTTCTCTATACTGCCACATATCCCTCCCAACAATGTCTTTTTGTGTAGTATGCAATGATATACGTATTATTATTACTATTACTTCTATTAATACGTTTATTGTTAACAAAATCCATGTATTTTGGGTCTGTGACGAATAAAATTATTATTATTAACTTCATTATCAATTTACGCTTGCGGTTAGTGCTATTTCTATGCAGAGGTTTGTATCCCGCATATTTCCGGAAAAGGGCTTGATATTGTATAACAACACCGTAAAGGAACAGAGACCAAATCAGTATACTTACTAAACCAATAAATTTACATCAAATGAGCATGAATAAACATATGCACATTTCTTATGAGTGCATTTTTTAAGGTGATATTAAACACAAAATTAAAATGATACTCTAAACTATATTTTTAAAATAGATTACCCCCTTCTTCGTATGAGTGTGATTTCATCAACTGATAATCGTGTATTAGGTCACTATTATAAAACAAGCTATTAACGTTTTGGTGTAAAAATATTTGATTAAAATTGAGACATGAGATCAAAGTATTTAAAAGTAAAAGCTTATCAAATCGAATAGTAAATATTTGAAAGTTAATTGCACCACACGAAAATCAAAAGGGTCAACGATATGTTTATCTCCTAAAGCAATTGTCGATATATCGATAACCTGCATTTTATTTAGGTATATAAAGAATTGAAGATGTACCCTAGCTGCATTCATAAGAAGAAACGCTTACTGCGACTTTAACAATCAAGGTAAATGCAAACATTGTGTTGATTATGTAATATAATTTTACTGAGTACATTGTAATTTTTAGATGAAGTTTACGGAAATCATCATTCTCTTAACGTTGCTAGCTGCGGCAACTGCTTCAAAGAATCTTCAGCAGGACTTTGAAGAAATCCTCGAAGTCATTCCTCTAGATAAAATGAAGGAGATTGCTCAGAAGTACCTGAATAACGACCCAGAGGTGCAACAAGTTGTTAGTTATCTTCAGAGTGAAGAATTTGAAGAACTAATTTCAAATATCGCAAAAAATCCTTCCTGGGTAAAATTCAAAGATTTCATGCTGCAACAAGGCCTTGATATCGAAGCCCTCGCTCAGTTAGTCTTCGAAGTTATTCAAGGAGCCGATCCCGAAGCCAAACATCAGGCAACACGAGGCATTAAGGAGTTTATTAACGAAATTGTCTCGGTGATTCCCGTAGATACTTTGTTAGTGAAGATCAGTGATAAGATGCAAAATAGCGCCGATTTCCAACTATTTTGGGAAAAAATGTCGAGTGAGGAAGCTCACCAATTTGTGGAGGAAGTTAGGCAGATCGAGGAAGTGAAAAGGCTTGGACAGGTACTACGTGAAATGGGTTTTGACGTGGATACCATTGTAAAAGTAGTCTACATGATATTAGGTTGGGATTAAATTTGTAAATATTGTCGATATTTCGTATTATAACATAATACTTTATTATAAACTATGAAATGAGAAAACTTTTTTTATTTGACGGTTTCATGTAATTATACAAGGTCGTTTACGACGTTGGCCTATTACACGTACCCTGAAAGTAATTGATTATGAAATTTTGATGGACGTATACCTTTGTATAGTTGTCTTAAACGCCAGTTACATGCTACGATATATTATGGATCTAAGACGTACTAACTGAGAATTTTTTTTTTGATGCTATGAATTTCTGGATAGAACTTAAATCGGTCTACGCAAAATTATACAAAATAGCGAAATGGTGCATCCGCAAAACAGGAATACGATTCATTAGAATCTACACTTCCTCAAACAATTTCTCCTTGGGTTCGTAGTGCGTTTCCAAGAAATTGCCGGACTTCATCTTTAATTACCCTCAGAACCTATCAGTAATTTAAGTAAAGCAAAGCCCACCTTGTTAGTTCTCTTGCTTTTTATTGGAAAATTGATTGATTTTGCGAATTTCTTTAAATAAATCCGAACATCAGAGAATTTAGGCCTAAAGCGCAAAATATGTTTTACTTTTGCGTTTGAAGTAGAATGTGTAGAGATGATCAAAAGTGGGGGTTCCTTAGAACTTACTTTTTCTCAAGCCGAATGTGTCCATGCTTGGAACGCTTGTATAACGTTTCAGTTACATCTCAAAACTACGTTGCATAGTTAGTCAAAGAAGAGATAATGATGCTTAAATTGAAAATTTGGAGAAAAATATAATTTGACAAAGTTGGTACGTCTTTTTCCATAACATTGTCCACCAAAATATCAAGAAGATCTTCGTCTAATAAGCTATAGTTATAAACGAATCTGTATAGGTAAGTATGTATACTGCCGCTCAGAGAAGTTCGGTCGGTTAGTAAAAAACATGAAAAGGTTACAGAAACAAACAAAACTAAAAACAAAATGCAATTTTATTGTATGTACAGGTAAAAAAGACAAAAATAAATAAATAAAAAGTTATTCTGGCTTAATATAACATACTGAACATTATTTTTTTTTCATCGAAAAAACCTCCTTTGCTGTTAATCACCGCACGAACTATTCTAAGCACTCTTTCGATAAGTTTTGTTAAAACGGATTGTGGAATATTAATCCATTCATGTTGCAGATTATTCCGTCAATGTTCTTGTGAAGTTGGGCATATTTTTCGGATCCTCCTGTCCAGTTCATCCCATAACAACTCTATCGGGTTCAAATCTGGGCTTTGTGGGGGCCATATCATTACTTGCAGGGTGTGCTGTTCTTCTTGCTCCTTTAGATAGTTCTTACACACTAACGCAGTGTGTTTTTGGTCGTTGTCATGCATGAATGTAAAGTTACGGCCTATTATACGCAATCCTAATGGCACTGCATGATTCTGGAGTATTGCAAAATAATTCTCCTTCCTCATTACACGCCGCACTCTGCATAAATCTCCCGTCTTAGCAAAGGAGGAACATCCCCACACTAACACAGAACTACGCCCTTGCTTCACTGTTGGCACAATGCAGTCCGGGATCACTTTTCGGTTTTAGATCTTCCGGTCCGGTCTTCAGGTCCGCTTGTTGAAGTCGACGTTTTACCGCACTCGCCAAAACTTGTTCTTCACGGCCGCGATTGACTTCGGCTGCTATTTGTGGCGCTGTTAATTTTCTATTGCGTTTGCTTAATAATACAATTCTCCAATCTTCAGCTTTTGTTGTTTTCCTAGATGCTCCAGGACGAACATGATTTTCTATAGTTCCAGTTATCCGATATCGCTTTATGATGTCATTTACTGTTGAACTTCTCATATTTATTTTTTCAGCAATTTGTCGCCCTGAATATGCTTCTTCAAACAGCGTAATAATGCGTGAACGTTTTTCTACACTGGTAGGCTTGCCACGTGCCATTTTGAAGTAAATTTTCTTAAAACTTTCACGCAAAACCGACAGATGCACACCAACACACGTTTAACAATAAAATGAAGCAAATTTATATCCTTACGCATGCGATAAATAAACAACAGTGATACTGCGGTATATTTCCTAAATGTATTGTTCGTTAATAATCCCCAAACGACCCGTTGCAAAAGATCGCTACTTCCGAGAAATTCTTGGAATGATAATAAAAGAGACTTTATTGTGGTTGTTGCAATATTTCTACTTTACATAATAATTTATGGGTTTAACCCCTTAGAAAAGAGTGTATGCTTAATATTTTTCTAATTTTATGTATTAATAATTGTATACAGTGTGATATAATAGATTTTTATTGTATGACCGAACTTCACTGAACGGCAGTGTACATAGTAAGGAAATGTACCTATTAGGTTAAGATTTTCTAGTACAAAATCGAACAAAAAATTACCGGAGCTATAAAATGTTTCATACAGGATGTCCCAACCTTCTGGAATTGTAAAATTTCAGTACAACACTAAAGTAAATAAATAAATTTTTTTCTGAATCCAGTGTATAGAACAGTTATTCTTGTATAGTGGTGACTTTGTCCAATATTGAAAGTGAAAACACGAGTTCAACATTGGGATACTGCACAAAAGTAGTTTCTGGTGTCTGATGTATAATTTGGCTACCACGACAACATTAAATGAAAAGTACTAACATTAACGTTTCGAAACTATTGTTTTGAAATGTTGGACCCGAAACTACACAGGCAAGTCTTGCATTTAGAAATTGCGTTCAAATGGTTTCTGGTATTAATAAAATAGTGTGGTTACCATGACAAGAGTAAACAAAACATACTGTCATCGATGATCCTAGTTTTTATTAAATATTTTTTTGTTTTAATAATTTATAATTAAAAATTTCGAACTTATGTAAAACCGAGTTAGTTCAAATCTCACAAAACTCTAACAAACAGCTACCAATTTCGAGCTGCGAACAGCTCATCCTCAGGTCACCTGAGAAATAACCATAAAATCACAATTGAAATAACATTATTAAATAAACGATTTATGTAGAACTAACAATAAGTTGTCGTTTTAATTGTTCGTCGTAATTATTCGTTAAGTAATTTACTTAGTACTACCGAGATATATTTTAAAATTTTAAGATACAGTTTTATTAATTCGATAATTTTTATCTGACGCAAACAAGAAAAAATAATATGTAACAGCCGAACAACAACACAGCTTAGTACCTTTATCGCAATTTTTATTGCAATAATCAATAATTAGGTACTTAACAGAACACATCAGAAAATGCTTAGAAACAATAAAAAAAAAATAATGCTAAAATAGCTTCCTCGTTTCGAAAGGTGGTGGCATAAATTAAACTGTGAGGCAACATCGACACAGGTGGAGATAAAATACTCTCGGAACCACGCTAATGACCGTGGGTAGTCTCCTTGAGTTGCGTTTGCCGTGGATGGTTCCATCAATGGAGGTGTTTACTTATCAATCTTCAGTGAATGCTCAAAATTTCTTCCCTCCACCTCGATATTACTTACGCAATTATTTGTGTTAAAGTTGTTTCGTATTTTTCTTAGCACACTAATTGTTACACTCCAGGATGTTTGCGTTATCTGTAGCTGCAAATCATATACTTTAACACGTTTTTACGCAATTTGTTTTGCAAGTAGCTACTTAAGCATAAAATTTTAACGGTATATCCCTTTTACTTTCCATATTATCATGCATTAACATGCAAAACTGTTGAAAATATAAATTTCCTATGCGGTGGACACGGAAACAAAATATATGGTGCCATTTGACGACAGTGACTGGTGCTTCTATTTAACAAAGTGGTGTTCAATGCTGAATAGCCTACATGTGTGAAAGGCGTTTTAACACCGTATCTAAATAAAGTTGTTCGGTACAAGACATGTGATTTGGAAATTTTGGTTGCATGTTAGACTGCTTCCACACTTTGAGCTTGCAAGTAGTTATTGGCGTCAGTTTCTTTAGTTCTCAAAGAATGAACCCTAGAGCAAGCGGACGAACATTGGAATAACGGCTTCATATATAGCAATGTATGTAGATCATAAATGAAGTTAGTCTGTTTGGCCTATAATTCTTTTACATAGCACTAATATTATCCCATATACAATAAATTTACTAAAGTTACAGCTACAATGAAATTTAATCGAAAGCGGATGATGAAAGCGATTGCAAAATATTCTCGAAAGGCTGATAAGTTGCAAAGATACAAATCTCGCTAATTGTATCAAGCAAAGTACATCCTAATAAGAGTCTTTATCTCTTGTGATGAACAAGTCCATTTGGTATATATACCCACCTCAGCTTTAGTGTGAGCATCAGTTTGTACGAAGCAGTTCTACACACTTCAAAGGTGAGTTCCTTTTCCATCCTCTTAATGTAGAAAAATAATGAATAAATATTTGAAAATTAAAAGAACGTTGTGTATTAAGAATTATTAGAAAATACGTTTTAATTGCCCATCGTTAAATAATATACTATTCTATTTCAGATGAAATTCCTCCTAGTGCTCGTAGCCCTTTTGGGAGCTAGCTGGGCTGCTCCACCAACTCGTAGTCTCCAAGAAGATTTGCAACAAATTGTTGCACTGATTCCCATTGACGAAATGCGTGAAGTTGCTCGCCGTTATGCCATTGAAGACGCGGAATTCCAGTCCGTCGTTGCCTACCTGCAAGGAGAAGAATGGCGCGGTGTCGTTGATGCTGTGAGGGAACGCGAAGATTGGCAACGATTCACGGCGTACATGCTCGAAAACGGTATCGACATCGCTGCTATAGCTGACGCAATCCGCGATATGATCGCAGGTGTAGAACTTCCATCCAAGAAAGGGCAACGCTCGGTCAGGGACTTCGTCGACGAAGTGCTCGCACTCGTCGATATTGAGGAAATTCAGAATTTGATAAACGAGCTGTTGGCCACCAGTCCCGATTTCCAAGAGTTCCATGCCAACGTTTCAAGCGATGAAGCGCGCCAGATGGTTGCCGAAGTTCGCGCTATACCGGAAGTGATATATATGTCAGAAAGGCTTCGTGAACTTGGCATTGATGTTGATAGGGTTCTTGCATTCTTCCAGGCTCTTCTTGGTTGGGAATAATTTGTAAATAAGTAGATGCGTGTAAATATATTTTATAAATAGTTGATTTATGCCTATTGCTATAATTACAGTTACCTATCCCTATAAAAATAGTTCTACAACAATCCGTAGATAAATTATAAAACATATTACAATATTTACTGATTACTTAACTATACAAAATGTGCAAAAGGAAAACAAAATTGATAGTAGAGAAACAGATAATAAATATGAAAAATTAGCAAGTAATACTACTGAACCTTTTAAACAAAAGAAATGTATGCAACATAAGTATCGTGAGAGTGTTGGTATACGTTACTTGAGTTACCATCCAAAGAAGCATCAGCTGAATAGAAACAGTGTTAAAAAAAGTCCATAGTGACTTTATGTGAGATCAAGTTAACACAGGGCGGGTTGAATAAGCTGATCCTATCTCACAAAAATCTACCATATTTCAAAATTTGGGCGACCTGATTTATGTTAAAAGACACACTATCAAGCCAACTAAGAAGATATCCAAAGACAATAGAGTTGAACACCAGTATTCAACAATCTTTTTATATATACAGAAACACCAAATTAGCAAACGTAGAGAAATGGTTAACAAAGTCAGTGATGAACGATGTATATCACTGCACCATCGGCGCAGGTAAGGAATGGACTCTCGCATGCGAAACACTAGTCAGTATCTAGTTCGCTGCCGCCTGGAGCGTACGTAATAGTAGCAGCGAAGTACTCTGTGTTCGGTTTTTAATAATGTCGAAGGTGCGTAGATTGAGAAAACAGCTGTCATTAAAGACAGTGAATAGGTTCATTAAGGATTATCCGGATTTGACTTACTTAAATGTTTAGTGTACGATATATACTAACGTGTTGGTCACAAACGCATTGTAAACGGCATGTGCAAAGTGCAAACCATAATAATATCAAAACCGGTGTCGCCCCAAAATACGAACAATTCTTATTAGATTTATGTACAATGGATTCAGTGTAATCTGGCGTTTACTTTGTTAAGCAATGATTCATTTACTTCATTTTGGAATAAATACGCCAATATTACACTACCGAGCAGGACCACATTACGAAATTATTTACCATCTGTGCGTGTACATTTAGAAAATAGAATTACGGCTGAACTGAAAAATAAAAAAGTGTGCTTGGTGTGGATGAAACTGATCCGTACTTAATGTTATGGTGCGTAAAATGGAACCCCATCAATCGTTATCTTCAATTTTATTAGCTTCTAGATGAATAGAATAATGCACTGTCCAAGTAATTTCAAAAGTGGTGCTAAGCACATTGAAAGAATTTGAAATATCCAGAGTCTTAATGTTTATGACAGATGGTGCCGCAACCATGCTTTCTGTAGGCCCGTCTCTTAAGGAACAGTGTGGTAACTTTTTACATATTACATGTAAAATTCATGCTCTGCATCTTGTAGCAGAGACAATTCGTAGATGTTATCCACAGGTTGACGCGCTAATTGCGAGTACAAAGGTGTTTCTGAAATCCCCAAAGCGTATTCGCGAATTTCACAGACTGTGTTCTCATACCCTTGAACCACCACAACCGATCCTTACACGTTGGGGAATATGGCTACAAGCGGCATTTTACTATCATTAATACTTTGAGAGTATAAAGGTGGTTCTATTATTCAGTCCGAAAGAATGTGCAGCTATCAAAATAAGTCAAAAAAAAAATTGAAGATAGTCAGGTCAAAAGTGATTTACGAACTATTCACAGCAATTACATCGGAGTAGTGCAAGCAATAGAAAAAATACAAAATTTTAATAAACTCTCCAACTCCTTACGGAAGACTTTATTCAAAAATTCGTCGATTTAAAAGAGGTCGTACTGTTACGTTGGGCGATCTGCTTGATAACATCAACTTGTATATTAAAAGCTTCGCTTGACAACGGGATATTAACAAATCTGTGTAACAAGTTGCGGAATTAATACAATTTTTGGTTACGTGGGTGGTTAGAATACACACCTACGGTGACGCCATTCTGTGTGCGAAACAATGTTGTCTAAGGTATTTAGTTAGCCTGGTTTTAAAAATTTTCCGGATGACATCAAGATTAATAAATAGAAGCAACCTTGTTATATAACTTAATATCAAAGTGAATCGGCCCTAAACTGATTAAATGCGCTCTGGTCTACAGACTTTATTTCTAATGCTTCTATTGTGCGATCTTCTAAAATATATAGTGAGGTTCTGAAGTAAGTTTTCGATTTTTTGTGAACTAATTATTGATGTTGGAATGATTTTTGCTTAATTATATTCAATATTTGAGATTGAAGCAGCCTTGTGTTCGTAATATTCATATCAGATCTATGGATCGATATCGCTATATTAAGCAGAGAGACACAAATGAAAATTGTAGTTCTTTGGGTGCAAAGGCTATCCTACAGAGGGATTGTCGAGTAAGTGGGAATATCGGTAAGGCAAACATGTTAAAGTTCTTCTTCGAAACCGGCCTTTCCCCTTTAGTTATACAAAGTTATTGTATGATTGAATCTAGGTGAACCTACACACAACAAATGAATGTTGCAAAGAAAAAAATTGTGACATGCAGAGCAGATGTCTTAACTAATAATGTCGGTGACAAAAATTTACAAATAATTTTACAAATACAAACCTCCAATAATATGCTTTTTATGTATTTAGTTTACGATCAATTTGGCCCTCTGCAAATCTTGAGAAAATATAATTCCCGACTTTAGATAAGACAAGTATTTATTTTCAAATTCTTCTGCCATTTTTCGATAGTATTGTCCGTCAAACTTAGAAGATGTTGCATTAATTCCTTTTGAACGACCCTCTGTGTAAACATACACTAAGAGAATGTATCTATTGAGTTAAGATTCTTTTATTACAGAATTGAAAAACAAAGCCCGTGGTGCAGTAAAATATTTCTTCGATAAAACTGTCTATTTAATGTTACGATTCATTTGTTATAAGTCGCTTTGCTTAATATATGTCCGGTCTGGAAATTTAATTGCAAACTATTTTATATTTTTCAAAAACTACTTTGATTTAAGACTTTAAGACCGTTTTCTTAATTCGCCAAAAATTAAAATTAACTCTGGAACAAATAGGTGATTATTGTAGATAACGGTCTCATATGGAGTAGTGCTTGCAAATTATAAATGTTACACCTAAACGAGGTTTATCTGTTTAATGCAGGAGTAGGTAACCTGCGGCTAGAACGCCGCATCTGCCTTGTTATGTATACTCGCGGCTTTTTTTAAGCTAGTAAAGCATGGGTCCAAAAAAATAAAATTTTAAATTTAATGAAAAGGAAAAGATAACTCGTAAAAAGGAAATCAGATTTTGAAGATGGATTTAAAGAGTTGTGAAATAAACATGCAAACTGATCGTTTAATTGATATCTCCCGAAATTAATTCGGCTGATTTGAATTTCTCTCGTTTTGAGGTATTGATAACAATTTCTCAACTTAAAAATCAAGGAAATGTGGGTTTGAAAGTATGCAAACCTTAAAAGCGAATTTAAAGACTACTTTTGCTGCACAGTGTCAATAATCTGGGATAGAAAATCTTAAAATGCAAGATTAAGTTAGAATTATTTTGATACTTATAATAGTTTGCCTTAGTTATACTCAATTGAAAACTTCATTTGGACTTCTGTCGATTTTCGGATCGACATATTTTTGCGAACAGATGTTTCGAACATGAATTTTATTTAAAATAATCTGAGAGATCAGCTGAACAGTGACTCTTGTTTGAAAAGGAAAGTAACGTCATATTTACCGAATTTTCCCTGATTTTCCTGATAAATTCATTAAAAACTACATATAATTCGTGGCCGTCACTAGTGCCACGGAGGAGTGAGTTCAGTGTGTCTAAAACTGCAACTCTTTTTATCTCGTATTATCTAGGTAGTCGTGGAATGGAATAATAACTTCTCTTTTCTCCCTCAACTTCTAAAACATCCATTTTAATGTAGAATCTCCTTAAAACAATCTTCTGATTAATTTAGGCATATCTCAATGTCATTTCGAAAATGAATTATTGTTCGTTTGAGAGTTGTCTTATTTGTCAGTAAAATTTAAATTTGTACAGCTTGTGTACTTCTAAAGAGTAAAGAGAGAGAGTTTCCGTTTGAGTTTCGTCATCCGGATATTTTTTGGAAAATAAAATTATCAAGATTAAATAACGGAGAGAGGTGCTGTTAATTAAATTTCTAACTTTGAGTAAAATGGTTATCTAGATAACACGCGTTTGGTTATATTTCCAAAACCAAAGTGTTCATCATTGGAATTCTTTTTGTTTCGAAGTTCGAGTCAGGTGTGGTGGTTCGAGAAAGCTAAGTTCCAGAACGAATCGTGTAAACAGTGTTCATGTTTTCAATATCGCTATATCAGGTTAATTCTCGTTTTAAATTTCTAACATACGTTTACAATTCATTTGTCGTTTTACATTATTCCATAATTCTAAAAATGGTTGTTTGCGACAAAAAAATTGCCGACTGCTGGGTTAGGGCACGGTTTTTATGTTCTTCTATAGCACCGTTATTATTAATTGCTTTGAAATAAATATTTACTCCGTACTAAAGTTACTGCTATATTGAAATTTAATCAAATGCAGATGAGTGCGGTTGTACTTTAAATTGCACTCAGAAATAGATAAATTGCGAAGATAGAAATCTTGTTAATTGTATCAAGCAAAGTACGTCGTAATTAGCATCTTTATCTCTTGTAATATACAAGTTTTTTCGGTATATATATCCACCTCTGCTCTGGTATTAGCATCAGTTTGTAAGAAGCTATTCTACACACCTGAAAGGTAAGTTCCATTTGTAAAATGCTTTGATATGAAAAAACAATGAACTATTTACCCAGCTTGCACTTAAAATAACTTAGTTTCTTTAGATACATACACCAGAGTCTTAAGTTATTTCACATGTATGTAAACTAAAATAATCCAAACAGGGAGAAATACAAATCCGTACGTAAGCCAAATTGAAAGTAGAATTTGTAAGACAAAATCAAACGATTTTGCCATCTTAAATCTAATAAAGTTACGTTAAACTAATGTTTAAGCATTTAAAAATTAGAAGGGAATGTTGTTACGATGGCGTATTAAGAACTATTGAATTGGGAAAGACGTTTTTCTAGTGCATAACTAAATAATATACTATAATAAGATAATAATATCTTTCAGATGAAATTCCTCCTAGTGCTCGTAGCCCTTTTGGGAGCCAGCTGGGCTGCTCCACCAACTCGTAGTCTCCAAGAAGATTTGCAACAAATTGTTGCAATGATTCCCATTGACGAAATGCGTGAAGTTGCTCGCCGTTATGCCATTGAAGACGCGGAATTCCAGTCCGTCGTTGCCTACCTGCAAGGAGAAGAATGGCGCGGTGTCGTTGATGCTGTGAGGGAACGCGAAGATTGGCAACGATTCACGGCGTACATGCTCGAAAACGGTATCGACATCGCTGCTATAGCTGAAGCAATCCGCGATATGATCGCAGGTGTAGAACTTCCATCCAAGAAAGGGCAACGCTCGGTCAGGGACTTCGTCGACGAAGTGCTCGAACTCGTCGATATTGAGGAAATTCAGAATTTGATAAACGAGCTGTTAGCCACCAGTCCCGATTTCCAAGAGTTCCATGCCAACGTTTCAAGCGATGAAGCGCGCCAGATGGTTGCCGAAGTTCGCGCTATACCGGAAGTGATATATATGTCAGAAAGGCTTCGTGAACTTGGCATTGATGTTGATAGGGTTCTTGCATTCTTCCAGGCTCTTCTTGGTTGGGAATAGTTTATAAAATGTTTGTGTGGATTGATATATAAATAAATACATTACATACATATTGATTGCCTTTGAATAATATTGAATAAAAATTCAGAGCCGACGAAGACACTCACTTATACTTCTGCGTTACATTTGATGCCGTTGAATGGCTATTTGTCGTTGATGCAGGCAAGCGTAGCTTCTGAAACAACTACGGATAATTCAGTTTAGTGCGCCAAACTATATCGAAATTTAGTTGCCAAACTGTTTTCCTCGTCTGTATTGAACTAAAACTAAATTCAAATTGATTTATAGGAAACATCTTCGTGGGTAAAAGCTTTCAAGTAGATAGCATGTAAATAGATATTTTCTCCAAATAAATTCAATGGAATTGATACGTATACGTTTAAATGTGTACACTAATCTAATTTTTTGTTCTGCCGAATAGTCAAGTAAAGAGAGGTCGTAAATCGTATCTGCCTAATCAAAAGTACTATTGCATCATATTATAACGCCAAAATATACAACATGTACACCGAGTACGTGGGTGGAAGATAGAAGTAGACTGACTCCAATCAAAAATTTTTTATTATATTACATTGGTCTAGTTTGTCTTTCGGCATTTACAAGAGCCAGGTATCCGGCACATGTTTTTATAGGAAATTTAAATGTACAAAAATGTGTAGAGTGCGTGTATGTTTCAAGCAATCATGAGCGATGCCTCGCAGATGAGTAGGTGAACGATATAAACAATTAACCTCCTTCGAACGTAGTCGGATTATTGGGTTACATGAAGGCGGTGTTAGTTTCCGGGAAATTGCGCATAGTCTTAATCGTAATCATTCAACTGTATTACGTGTTGGAACCTGCGGATGGCAAAACAAGGTAAAGCTGGTACAGCAGGTTCAGATACAACCAGAAAGCATCACCCCCCGAGAAGATTTTCTTTTGAAGCGCTGAGCTGCGCAGCACTGGTTTCAGTCGATAACATTTTTAGTGCAACAGTGGTGGAATCGTATCGGTCCTAGAACATTATTACTAGAGATGACCAAAGCAGGTGAAATTATTACTTTTTTGCAGCGACTAGACAGACACGTGTCTCTTCGTCTCATAAGAAAGGGTTCGTGTTGCCTACTAGTTTCCCCGAGAGTCGACAAAGCACGAGTCTGTCTAGTCGCTGCAAAAAAGTAATACTTGGTCATCCGTAATTATTACGGATAGTTTTTAGATAGTGCGTATGAAGTTCCGTGTCTACCAGTCTAAGGACTAAGGATCGCTATAAGTAGTTTAGTGCAGACGCGCCAAACAAACCTTATTTACTTTTCTTTGGAATAACTATTGGAATAACTTCCATGATTATAGCAAACATCACTACAAAATAGTTATAGGGCCGGTAGACCAATTTGTAGCAATCAGTGATGGGATATTATACCAGAAAGGTGGTACAAAACTAGTACCATTTGTTAGAATAAACTTTTCAGCAATGTATGAGCGACTTATTGAAATTTTAATGTAACGAATTTTAGCAGTCAGTACAAGGTGGGTTAATAGGGAACTTATATTTCTAAAGGAATTAGACAAAAACTGACCTAAGTTTCTGGAGCTCGATTTATAAAGAGAAATGGATTGGTGAAATCCCTATTTTTATATCTTCCTTAATATAAAAGATACAGAGCGTTTTCTTAAAATGTGCAATTTTTAAGAACCCTTGTAACTTTTTAATTTGTGAAAATGCTTGATTTATATAAAAACTATAGTAGGGCGCTTTTTGACGCAGAATCCTCTGCTCTATTTTTTTTCTTTTTTTAAACTCCTATTTTTTCAGATATTATCAAGACTTCTGTTTTTTTTTATATAGAACACCCTATATATTTTTTCACTATTTAAAAGCATATAAAATTACCTAGAATGATATAACACACTTGATATTTTATTTAAACAATTTTTAAATTATTTGTTTTTCTTCATTTCACATTATTTTAAGATGGCTATGGATGGTGTTTTCATTATCTAAGAATTCAAAAATGTATGAAAACTATGAAAAATACGACATGTTAAGGTGTTTTATAGAAGCAGGTGAAGATGAGGAAACTGCATGTAACATTTACTATGAGCGATATTCTGAAAGACAACAACCGTTCAGAGAAATTTTCTCAAGGTTAAAGAAAAATTATATAAATTTTGGATCCTTTCAAAAGCCGAGACCTAAAAATTATGTGGCTCAAAATAGAGACAAAGAATTAGAGGAAATTGCTGTTTTAGGGGAAACTGTAAATAACCCGACACATTCCGCTCGCCAGATGGCACAAACAACAGGTTTAGCAAGAACACCGGCAAGGCGCATTTTAAAAAAGCATAAAATGAAACCCTATCGGACAAGGAAAGTGCACTACCTTTTTGCCGCGGATTTGGAGCGTTGTATGGTATATTGTCAACGGCTTTTGGGAAAATGTGAAGAAAATTATAATTTTGCTCCAAACTGTATATGGACGGATGAATATAACGTAAGCAGTACGGGAATTTTTAACAGGTTTAATTCTTATACTTGGTCGCGTGAAAATCCCCATGTTACTGTTGAGAGGAGAAATCAAGGACGATACAGTTTGAATATGTGGGGAGGAATTTTCTGTGGCAGGATAATTGGATAATAACGGAATTCTGAAAGATACTTGCAAATTTTGCAACAATTTATTGAACCTTTCGTAGACGAAATACCTTTAAATCAATTGGAATTCGTTTACTGCCAGCATGACGGAGCTCCTCCTTACAATGCTGGCCAGATTAATGAGTTTTTAAACCAACAATTCGGTAACAATTGGATCCGGAATCAAGGACCGATACACTGGCCGGCAAGGTCACCTGATCTAACCCCATTGGATTTTTTCCTTTGGGGAGGAATTAAAAATCTTACGTTTAAGCATTCTCCTAATTCAAAACAGGAATTAGAAGCTGCAGCTTTTGCAAGCGTTCGACTCTCTATCTCAATATATACAATTCGAACACTTGCTATAATTTATCATGTTTACGCATTTTTTAGTAACAAAGGTATATTCTGTAAATATTTCGTTTAAATATGTCGGTAAGAATTTTAGAAACCAACTTATTTTAGTTCTAGTCATAATTAATTTCAAATTTTCAATACATTATGAATTTTTATCGAATAAACCCTCTTAATTCCTTACAGCTATAATATCAGTAATGCTATTAATGGTTTCCTTAGTTTAGTTTGTTTGAAATGTTATTTGTAACATTTAATATTAAAACATTTTTTTCTGCCTTGTTGAAATCTTTTATTTGTTTATTTACCACCATCCATAGCCATCTTAAAATAATGTGAAATGAAGAAAAACAAATAATTTAGAAATTGTTTAAATAAAATATCAAGTGGGTTATATCATTTTAAAGGTAATTTTATATGCTTTTAAATACTGTAAAAATATATAGGGTGTTACATATAAAAAAACACAAGTCTTGATAATATCTCAAAAAATAGGAGTTTAAAAAAAGAAAAAAGTAGAGCATAGTGAGTCAAAAAGCGCCCTAATATAGTCTTTATATAAATCGAGCATTTTCACAAATAAGAAAGTTACAAGGGTTTTTAAAAATTGCACATTTTAAGAAAACGCTCTGTATCTCTTATATTAAGGAAGATATAAAAATAGGGATTTCACCAATCGATTTCTCTTTAAAATCGAGCTCCAGAAGCTTAGGTCACTTTTTGTCTAATTTCTTTAGAAATATAAGTATCGAATTTGGCCCACCTTGTACATTAGATTACACAAACTAGAACAATTATTTGAATAGTAAAACGTTCTATACCAGCAGCGACCACAAATTATGTAACGTTCCTATAGTTATACAATGGTTCAAAGAAGGAATAAACTAACTATGATTGGTCAACAGCTATTTTGCATCTGCGGTGTGATATGCATGAGCTTTGATGTGTAGAATCCCAATCTACCTTTAAAAATATTCTAGCGCGAGTTGTTAAACATTTTGTGTGTATTGTGAGCTTTCGTTACCTCATTGAGCGTTTCTTTTGAGAGATATTGGAATGTTGTGGTGTTTAGAACTTACACTTAGTAAAAATGGCAACTGATAAACATCGTTGTCCTCTAGACCGTTCCATTGTTATGTCTGTTCACCCCAAAAGCCCAGAGGAAACCAATCACTGATTTAGTTAAGAAGGTATTTTGATTGTGCTTTTGGTGATCAAGGGAAACATTTTGCACCTCATATTGCCTGCATAGCCCTACTCTAATCAAATTGTTGAAGGGAAAACGCCGAGCCATGTCATTCGCTGTTTCTATGGTGTAGTGTGACTCTAAAGATCATTTTTCAGACTGTTACTTTTGTCTCACTCAATTATTATCAATTATTCCAGAGGATTTAAGCAAAACGTGTCTTCAGCGCTTGTGACCCATAATGAAGGGTTGTCTGTTCCTGTCTGGAATTTGTAAGCCAATTTTAAGTGAATCAGAAGGTGCTGAACATATAGAAGAGTACTGCTCTTAATATCATGACAATTCGCTTCAGCTTTTTAATCAAGAGGAACTGAATGATATGATTCGAAATGTAAAACTTTCGATACAGCAAGCTGAACTCTTGAGGTCGAGACTGCAACAACAGAACCTTCTAGCTCCAGGAACAAAAATTTCTTGTTTGTTACTACACATTGGCCGATTTATTTCGCAATATTCCCCTAGTGTTGTTCGTTTTTGCATTCATACATTTACACTTTTATTTATACATTTGTGTTAATGTTTTTAGTGATATCGTTACTTTTCGCATTATTAATTTTGACTTGTCCAATATCCATTATAGACCCACTGGCAAAATAAAATTATTATTATTAATAGGATTACTCAAATATTTTAATGAAAATTACTCCTTGACGATGGCCCAGCTTTCTATAATTACGTGAATTTTCAATATAAAATCGCTCCTACACAGTTGTCGCAATTACCTCCACAGGAATTTTTTTCATTACATTCATTGAAAATACATTTAATTTATGCATACAAGTTCAACTTCCGTTCTAAACGAACGCCTTTTTGTTTCTTATAATCTGTAATGTGATTCTTTGTATTTTATTGAACATTTACTAGCATCTCCGAAGTATTATTTTGTGTCAGGGATTGCGTCAAGAAATTCATCCAGAAAGTTTTTATTGGGGAAATTTTTCAACAACTTTCACTGATGAAAAAACTAAATCTAGTAATTTTATGTTCAACTGTAATCAGTATTTGTTTACGTATTTTCGCTATTTATTATTCATATGTGATGGTTAACTTACAGGACCACGCATGTAGGTGAATGGTGGTTACTTCGAATATATACCAAAAACTGCAGCACTCTACTTTTAAACAAAATACTTACCGGCATAGTTTCATATTCAATTCGCCAAAAATTGACGGGTTTTGGATATACCATAATATTGTGTCTATAAAAAAGATTCTAGAGCAGTTTTTCTATTACATTTTGTAAAAATATACAGGATGTTCCATTTAAAAGAACTGATGTAACGTGAATCAAACCTGGCAACGATATTCATGATTTTCTTAGAAAAAATCTTCAATGTTTTACCAAAACCTCACAGTCTTACAGTATTAAATAATTGTTTTGTTTAATACAGTTACAGACTAAGATCTAAAGCCAAAATCAATGGTCCCGATAATAATGCGATTAATGTGGTGATATAATTATGAACAACAGTTATTGCATTTAAATCAACTAAGCAATACAGCTAAACTAAGAACAATTACTATGATGTTAATCGAAAACACAGTATTACTCGATACTCTCCAATCGAAAGAAGGCGCTTTATAGTTCCGTAATTAAACGTACGTTTAAAATCTTGTGTAAAAGTTTGCAACAAATGCAGTTAATTTCATCTTACAAATGTGTGAATATTTTACACTTACCAATTTGACAATCTTCCTATGGTTAATGCACCAGTAAAGATGCTTTCTTCAAGCGTACTGGCTAGCGACTGAAGATGATTTGGGATATGAAAATATTTTTTTTTTCTAAATTAAGCATAAGGTCTACGTGCCATCTTGTTATCTACTGAATAGATCTACAAGTATGAGAGGCTTTTCGTGTCACGCCATCGGCAACTACTCATCCTGTACATCAGTAATTGTAGATATACGGGATGAGTAATTACTATGGAGAGTTTAGAATCGTATAAAGACTTGTCTTTCAAGTGTTTTCAGTCACCTCTTTGGAACATGTTTTACATATTGTTCATTGTGTCGCATTGTACGTTGGTGCTATTTATAGTAATCGTTGATATATCGTTGCGTTGGGCAAAATAATCTGACATGATAATCTAAATGCCGCGTTGTCCAACGAACGTTATCAACGAAACATCTTCAAGCACTTTCAAAGTTACTAATTTGTGAAGATATAAATCTTTTTAATTAAGTCTAAAATTTACTATTTTTAACATTTCCACCTTCTGTATCCATCAGCTTTTTTGGATATATATACCCATTTTCCCTTACTTTAGACATCAGTTGGTACGAAGCAATCAACAACTTGCAAAGGTAAGATTCTTATAACTATCTTCAATTTATTTATTATTATATTAGCTAACTATAAACTGTATTTATTGGCATAACTTAAACAGAAAGTTCTAATTTAGTTGGTTTTTATTTGTCTCAATTTAGTGCAATTGCTCCAGATGAGTTCGTTTTCTTTTATGAACATTATACATATAATCTTATGATTAGCTTTTTAGGTCGTTTATGATTTATTACGTTGTAGTCGTTTAGTCATCTATGTTGCTCAGAATTTCATGTAGTATATCTTGGGAATAAACTAAAGAAACTTTGTTGCGCAACAGTTGGGACTCATACAGCTTCGCCATTGTTATACAATGTTCGGTTCCCAGGTAGTACTTGTAAAAATATGTTACAACAGTGTCGTCACTGGGCACTGGCACGTTTCTACCTTGAGTACTGAGATTGAAATGTAATTACTTAGGCCCTTTTGTAAAATTTTAACAGCTTCTGAAGCTTAGTGAAGCAACCTAAATAGTGATTTAGGTTGCTTAATTTTTTATTTGTTTTGTATTATGTCGCTATTTCATCCTTCATGTAGTTCAGTACAATGTTTAATATCTAATAATGGATGCCCCAACAAGCGGGGAAAATTAAAATTTCGAATAAAATATCGTTTTTTTCAGAAAATACCGACATGTTGATGTAAGCATAAAATATACGATAAATGCCGTTCTAGGCTTTGTTGGTACATTTGTGTCCTTTTAATAAAATTTTCAATTTCGGTGTGGCTGGATTTCAGGAATACAGCGTATAATCTCTTCCTTCACGACGTGGGTGGTATTGGGTGTGTTAATATTAACTTTTCTTTGATGTTGGAACCACATGTTTTCGAGAACCATACTACTGATTTGAGGCTGGATTATCAAGTCCTGGTCCCGTTCGCCATTAACTGTTTGTGAATTCCTTGCAGTGTCTTCGAAGAAAAATGCTTGAATGGTCTCTAGGTCAAATTCCACACCAACCAGTGACACGTTTGGGGTGCATTTCCTTCTCATGAAACACATCTGGGTTTTCATCATTCCAAACGCCGCAATTTTACTGGTTTACATGAAAATGGGCCTCATGGGGATTTTGTTAGAAAAGTCATCGTTCACTTGTTGCTGTTTATGTGCATAGTCTGTAGACATGAGCGGTCGAGTTAGTTCAATTTTGTAGGAATGAAGACACAAATGTTCCGTGAGAATACGGTGAATAGCGCTTCTTGAAATGTTCCATTTTTGAGCACGGTACTAAACGGATGTCCCGAGCCCTCGGCTACATTCTGGCTTACAGTTGTGATGTTTTCTGCTGAACGAGCTCACGAACACGTATCAATGGTTGGACATCAATAATTGACCCTGCCTTCTTGAATTTTTGTTTACCAAAAATTGCACGCAATTTGTGAATCGTGACAGACAAACTTTCACAATTTTTAAATAATGTTTACCAATAAGAATGCGTTGTGATGTTGAATAGCGATCTATTTTCAATAATGACTATCCGTCTACCATCGAATTATCATAATCGTTTTCCTATCAGAACACAACAGAAGAATGTCGCCGAATTTAAATTTTCTGCACCTTTAAAACCATTAAAACGCATCTAACGTAATTTTTAATAAAGCATTTTGTTGCAGATGAAATTTCTAGTCTTCTTCGCTCTTCTTGGAATTAGCTATGCTCTTCCCGCAACGTTCACGCTCCAGGATGACCTGCAGAGAATTGTTGACTTGATTCCCATCGAGGAAATGAAGGAAGTCGCTCGCCGTTATAACGAAATAGATCCAGATTTCCAAGCTGTAGTCGAATACCTTCGAGGACCAGAGTGGCATGAACTTGTAGAATTGATTGGAGAGAACGAGACTTGGCAAAGATTCAAAATATTCATGAGCGATAACGGTATTGACGTAGATGCCATCATCCATGCTATCCACGAATTCATTGAAGGCGACCATGACCATGGACACGACCGCGTCCGTCCAACAGCAGAAATACAACGCTCTGTTAGGGATTTCCTCGATGAAATACGAGCGCTGATCGATGTTGATGAGATCACATACACAATTAATGATTTGTTGAATACTAGTCCAGCCTTCCAAGAATTCTTCGCCATCGTTTCTGGCGAAGAATCATACCAGCTTGTGGCGGAAGTCAGTCAGATTGAAGAATTACAGCGTATCGTACAGAGTCTTCGTGAATTAGGTATGGATGTTGATGTTTTCCTTAATTTCATCTATAATTTACTTGGCTGGATTTAACCTGTCGATGCTCTTTAAAAGGAAAAGGTGACTCCGCATTGTTATATGGTTTCAATAAATACAAAATAAAATTTTAAACAATTAGTTTGTTTGTTTTGTTGATAGATACCTTTTTTATACAATTTTGAGAATAATATTACTGAAAACCTATTTCCTTCTTTACTTTCCTTAAGTTTCTAAGTCGATTTTCCTCTTTCTTTGAAATGATATCCTTTTCTCATACTTCAAGTGAACTTCGAATAGGATCTTTAGTTATTTATGCGCATAAGTTTATAAAATCATCATATGAAATCAGGAATATCATAAGAAGTTGGAAAATCATGTTGATGTCTATGTACACTACCGTCCATTGCAGTTTGGCCAACTAATAAATGTTTAAAATATAAAAAAACACGGAAATTAATATCAAAAAACAAAATTATTGCTCTAAAGGATAACAACTATCAAAATTCAACACAAAATTAATTTGCTTTCCCCTCCAGTTAGTAATCATCAAAGATAAATAAATGCGTAAGACTATTTCTACTGCTGCGTGAACATAGAATCTGGTAGACACCAGAGGCTTCCCAGATGATTGAGGTCTTTGGTGGGAAAGTAGGTTGAGAGTTTGAAATTAGGTTTGAAGATGGTTTTTATATTGTTTCTGAAAAGGATCCTGCTGATGCCGCCGATAACAAAGTGAATGTAGTAGCTACGCTTGCTTACGGAAATTATTAGATGAGGGAAGTTGCTGTAGAGAAGGGTTGATGTAGAGATTAATGGTAACGCAAACATTTTTCTTAATATATCTATTACGAGCCTCGATGATGTGTCTAGATAATGAAATAGCATTTTGGATAAGAAGATTGATACCATTACGTTTTTGCCCTGGATGATGCAGTGAAATATCTATTTGTAGGCGTGGGTTTTCGGTTGTAGTAAATGAAATGTCCCAGCACACTGTCAGGACACCAGTGTATGAGAACGGCTAGAAAAGGAAGGCTCTACCTTATAAGATAGGAACAAGTTGGGAATTTCGAAACTGTAGGATATTGTTTAAACTTGTATATGAAGATATTGGCGATGACAGGAAACAGAGGAGATCCCATAGTTGTGCTTGAGACTTGCTCGTGGTTTTTGCCATGAAACTAGAAATAGGTAAAAGAAAGGAAAGCTTCCACCAAGTCAGCCAGATACTGCATTCGATATAGGGTGGATAAGAATTCGATATAAGTTGACAAGCAAATCACCAGGATCTATTGTCAACTCTTTCAGTCGTTTGACGAAATCTTGGAAATTTTGGATGAAAGAATCGCTGTGTCCAGCGTAAGGTGTTAAGAGGTTAGAAAGGTACTTCGATAATTTCTAGATATAGGAATACGACGTAAGGGGATATTGGGTTTGTGAATTCGGGAAGACCGTATAACTTAGTGGCTGAAAAATCACTAGGGAGAAGTGACCTCTAAGTATCGGTATACATATATGAAGTTTTAAAGGAGTTAATAATGGACAGCCCAATTCGGAGAGTAGGATCACGTTTAAGAAGTTGATAGGTTCCGTCTTGCAATAAGGAAATAACTTCTTGCTCATACTCTTCGCTGTCCAAGATCACCGTAATATTTCTCTTTTTGATTTGGGGCGTGCGTCCCATTCGCCTTAGAACATCCGAAATTCTTGCACGTGTCAACCTTACGAAATCAAACCTCCCTAAGTCAGAAACTCTGACTTTAATAAACCCGAAGTCAGACCTTCATTTTGCTACACGAAGGACTGATAAGAGAAGTGCTACAGCGATCCTGGAGAGCGTTAGAACATTCCGTTAACCGAAAACCCACACACACAGATATCTCTAGTCACTCACATCATCATTCAGCCCGAAAACGCAGTGAGCTGTATTGCAGATACCAAAAAATTGACATTTTTATAGAGAGCAGATTATCTTTAATGGTGAATGAACCATGTGGCGTAAATTCTTATTTTTTTAATAAAAGATCTTATTGTTACTAATATTTATTAAAATTCATCCTTGTTCATTTACAGAAGTTTAATATCTATAAATGCAATTTTTCTAATTATTTTTAATAAATAGTATCAGTAATATGTAAAATATGTATGTATAAATCAAAACCTCTTGCAATATTTCTATCTGCGGATTGTGGCAGTCTTATTTAGTTAATATATCACTTATAGTTCTCTTTTGTTTGCTTGTATTAAATATTTTAAGTACAGAGAACTGTTAGCGTTATCTAGTGACTGATAACTTGACGAATATAAGCTCCGTCTACTAGCAGCCTTCCAACGATGCCACATACGTGCTACTTGTTTTTCGTATGTAGAAAACATTTTAAAAGATTATAAATACACTAGGGCCTAGTAGAGGTCACTACCAGATTATATTGTAAATTAAATAATTTATATTAATTATATAGAACATTAATCTAATAAAATTGAGTTTTTTATTCAAGAGTTTTTAAGCGAACGAAATCTAAACCATATCTGTAGTAAAGACGCATATCTACAATATTTTATTTAGTTTTCAGTTCAACAAATTCAGTAATAACCTGAAGTTTCTATTTATTTTAAATTTGCTTATCTTAAAATTTAGTATTAATTACTAACTATTTAATCCACAACTGCTTCTGGAATGGATAGAATTTAACGCCAATAGAATTGACGATTTTCCCAGTAATGTAAAATCTATATGTAGAGAGATAAAACAACGTTATAACTGTTTGCCTAGCAGTGGAATGTAAATAATTTTATTCAATCTTTTCAAAGTGCTTTTATCGTGTGGCGTTTTAGTATTTTAAAAAAGAATTATTACACTTCAAAGTGAAAATAACAAGATGCGTCTATATCAAAATAGATGTGGCTAAACCATATTTTTGTGCAAACGCCTTTCCCTCCAACCGTTGAGTGAAAGAATTGTTGAATTCCTTCACTCAGTACTCAAACATAGAACTACTTTCAGGAGTATACAGAGGGAGGCGTCTAAGAATACAGATGCGTACTTTGCAAATAACACCTCTTAGAGAAAAAATTGTGAATTTCTTTAATGGAGTCTTATGCTAGGGAACGAAGGAGATAGCATCAATCATCTTTGAAATAATTTAAAAATCTTTAATACTCCACCACGTCCTTGCTATGTTGGAGAATATGGGAGAACCGATTCTACATATTTGAAAAGATTGGGAAAGATTGGAAAAGGTGTACGAGGTCTTATTTACTATTGTAAAGAGAATTGACAAATACATTCTTTCACATATTATTTATTTTAATAAGTAGGTGTTTCGTTTTTTATTCATGTTACTTGAGGCGAAAGAAGTGATACATTTCTGCTTTAAATTTAAATTAATGTTTATTACTTCGTCGTTTATTTTTTAATTATTTAAATAATAATCGATTTACGTTTCGGAATCTTGTTTTATTCGTTTTTCAAAATGTTTATTTAAAAGAGGTCTACAATATAAATTTTACAATATTTTAATATAATTATTGACAGTATTGTTTTTAAAATTAGCACACCCAAATAATAAATTAAACTTTAAATTAATTACAAAACTGGTTAAATAAAAACAGAAAAGGAACTCGTAATACTGGTGAGTTTTTAAGTAAAGTTAAATGTGCACCAATCACTTAAGATTAACTTTATTTCTGTTTTTCTTCTTTGATAACGCTTATTAGATAGCTACTTTTTTTAAAACGAATCTTTTTTTTAGCGTGCAGAGTGTCTCACGAGGAACTGCATGGCTGTATATACCAACGCTAATGCATGGATGCGAAAACTGGATATTAAAAGAAAGATATAAAGGTATAAAGGCCGAAATGAGATTTTCTGCCAGTCCTCTATTGAGAGGACTGGCAGAAACGCTGTGAACATGTCATGAAATAAGATGAACATTTACAGAATGAGATCCTGGTTAACGAACGCTGTGGACAGCTTATTATTAATTTAGATAAAGATAATGATGACGAACTATACTTCAATGACAGTGATTAGTTTTACTTTCTGTTAATTCGTTGATTTTGTAACCCCATTTAATACTGTATATATTTCTAGTTTTATTATCTATATAGATGTTGCTTGCACTTTTCATTATTACTGTATCTTATTGACTGACAACTTGTATATTACATATGTAACTTGTGATAATAAATATTATTATTATTATAAGTTTATAAATCCCATTACCTGTATTGGATTGGAACAACAAATGTTTCGAAACATAAACACATTACAACTATTAGTAAATTAAAATGCAATTAAGTTTAAAAGGAAATCGTATGTATTTCAAACATAAGGTAGTTTCTTAAATATAAATTTAATCAAGAACTTTCAGATACGCCTCCGATACGGAAATCTTATATTTAAGAACGAATAAGACGTAAGCTACCCTTCGTCTACCAGGGCGAACTCACTCCCACACTCGCTCGCCAACTTATACTGCGAGAGCTGTACTTTCATAAATAAAAACCCAAAAGCGCTTTTATTGGGGATACCCATCATGAACTAAAATGGGAGTAATAAAATCTATCTTCTAATCCTAAAATAATCCAAAGGCACGGCAAGCAGTGGTAGAAAGTGTCTCAGGGGGAGACAAAAAATAAAAATGACACTGTACAGTGTGTTAACGCGCAGAAGGCAGATAGCTTGTTCCTTGAATAATTTATAGAAAGTTTTCAAATAAAAAGTACTCCCGGACAAACGCTGCACAACAAAAAATTATGTTTAAATATACAAGGCGTTCAGTTTCCTGAGGACACAATACAATTTGTTTTACGGAAGACCTGCATATTACGACGTTTTTGGACACCTTTTTCCAATTTATAATTCATGCTATTTCATTTTCTTTTAACGGAATACTCTGTACAATTTTCAAGAATCTGAGAAAATGCCGAATTTTTTTATAAATATTTCCTTATACCGAACATGCGTGCTTCGTTCTTTGATGAAGCCATGTAGATGTTATTTGTTAAAATATGTGCAGTACTGAGACGATATACTATAAACTTTTGTTTTTCTAAAAATATTCGTTAATGATTTATATATGATTTAATTTACGGCTACAATATCAACATCAATTGGAAATTAGCAACATTTTCTTCTATGCAAATAATAACGCGAATCCTTGTATTTTGTTGAACATTCACTAACATATCGGGAGTAGGATTTTGTTTAATGTGCACGTTACTTGTATTGTCTCAAAGCATTCATCTACATAAAAATTTCTACTTAGTATTTTATATTTTTTAGTGCTGAAAAAATTTTGTGTGCGATGCTTCAAATAAAGCTATTCGTCTTATGCTGAACTCTAATTAAGACCCGTTATTCACGATATACTTGCTTGGCAATATATGTAGGAAGATGATTACTTCGGAATTTTATCAAAAAAGAAAAGAAAAACCTTTACTCATTAGTTTTAATATCCTTAGCAAAACATTTTCTAACATTTCATGGCACCGCTCTATTTTTAAACGAACCACTGGTCTGTTTAATTTTCTTAAAGAACGGCATATTTCAGGCACAAAGAAATGTTTATAAAAAAATACTTACAGTTTCTCTGTTAGATTCTTGGGGGAAACCGAACATCCTGTATACTTGGACATAATTTTGTGTTGAGCGAATTTTTTTTTACTTGATTGCTTTAGATAGATATCCTTATAGACTAGGTGGATCCACTTACAAATCATTGCTTAACCCTTGACCACATTCTGCGAAACGATATTTTTCCGGGTTGCTTTCGGCACCCATTTGGCATGTAAGCAATACTATTATATCCAAAAACACCACCAAATAAACTTTATACAATCTTGTAAAAGCTTTATTGATAATATCAAAATATATACAAAACAACAATTAAAAAAAACAAGTATGTACAAATATCTCATTAGAACAACCCATCACAACTTCTTATAAAAATATACCCAGCAGGAAGCAGCAGTGGAAGGTGTTTATCAGGGAATGTTGGTATGGTCTTGATATACAAGCAACTTGCTACTTCACCCATGGGATAACATCTGTTCGATTATATCGGGCTAGCAAGCACATATGATTTTATCCGTCTGTTTTCAATTTGAACGGACTTTATAGAAAACCAAAACAAAGTAGAATGCAAATGATATTAGATAAAGTGCAACTGAAACTACTTAAAATGTTTGTTCCCTTTCCAAATATTTTTTGCAGAAAATACTGAACGTCAATATAAATAAGTATTAAACTAAAAGTTCATTTTCACTTAATTTTATTCTTATTTTTGTGAAAATTCCTTTACAACCCAACTTTCGTTATAAGGCAATTAAAATATTTTATTTAACTAACAAAAAACAGAGCCTAAGATTGACTAGAAATACAGAGCCATACTTTGAATTGTTAAAAAGACCACAATATAAAATTCCAATTCAAAATACTTGAATTTACATAAATTATATTTAGATTTTTTTAGTCTTATACTAAAGTTAAAGGTTTTTTCACAAGTTGCTTGTGTGTAAATATTTTAACATGTACTCAGTCTGAAATATAAAAAATATATATACATCACTGCTCCGTACTTACACTTTATTTGTATATATCTATGATAAAATTAAATTTTAATTTAGATATTTGGCATAAATTATGGTGTTAAAACCTGTAGAACAAATACACTACCCGACAAAAACATAGACGCGGTATCGTTTCTATTTACGAAACAAAGTTTATAGACATTATATAAAATGTAAATGAGGATTATTAATACTTAAATAGTCCATTTATAGATATTTCTGGGTATTTATTGCTTTATGAGGGGTAATTGAGATTTTCCCAGATAAAAATAGGAATTTTAAATGCGACAAAAATTTAGACCCTGTGCATTTATTACATTAATATAAGCAAAAATGTTTTAATTTGGAAAGGATTTTAAAGGCGTCACTGGTAATATCACGGAAGAAAATGTTGAGAAAACCGCCACTTTCGGCGAAACACAAAGAAGCGAGGTTGAGATTTGCTGAAGAACACGTATCCTGGAAGAAACAATGGGAAAAAGTTATATTTTCCGATGAGAAACGTTTTAATTTGGACTGACCAGATGGGTACTCGCATTATTATCATGATCTGAGAAAGAAACCAAAAGTGAAAATGACCGGACAATTAGGGGCTGGATCTGTGATGATATGGGCAGCGATTGGATTTCGCGATAAAAGTGAGATAGTGTTTTGCACAAACAAAATGATATCTGTGACGTATAAAGATTTATTGCGTGACAATCTTCTACGTTTTCGAAACCAATGGGGCGGGCGCAATTTTGTTTTTCAGCAAGATAACGCGCCAATTCATAAAGCAAAAACCATTACTGAATAGTTGAAAGAGAAGAAGATTAAAACTTTACAGTGGCCGGCACGGTCACCAGACTTAAACATTATTGAAAACATGTGGGGTGAATTGGCACGTCGCGTTTATGGCGGAGGCCATCAATATTTCAGGGTACAGGAACTGAAAACTTCATCAATAATGACTAAATGACTAAATCTATTAATAACAGACTATTGGAAGTGATTAAGAAGAATGGAGGATCTACGCATTACTGATCACTCATTTGTTGATTTTTGTTTTACATTTGCAACAGTGTCTAAATTTTTGTCGCAGAAATTGTTTAAACATTGGAGTAATAATTTATTATTTAGTTCATATATTACTGGAGGAGATATTTTTAAGTTTATTTTACTTTTATGAATAAAAACTTAATTCGATATCTTGCTAGTTTCGCAAAGAAATGTTGTAACCCTTAAAACCCGTAAAACATCTTACCGTGTCCAAGTTTTTGTCGGGGAGTGTAGGTAATAAAGTACATTTAATCTTTTATATCTTTTGCAGATGTCATGGATATATACTCTTACCACTTATGCAAACTTACAGAAACAAACCAGAGGGTATCTGGTTTATAAATTTGCCTAGCTAAGAAACCTAATTGAGATACTGGCGAAATAACATGTAAATGTAAATGGGGAATTGAATTGAAAGGAGGCCAGTGAAAACCAAGTCTAACATCATTGGGATCTCCATCATTTTCTAACAATACCTGTTTACCAATTTCAATCATCTTTTGCACTATAAACAGAAAATGTACAAATTATATATTTTCATATACACACTAGCAATAATACTCACATAATGGTAAATCATTATTTCTTAAACAATTTGCTGCCTTTATATGTCTTTTTGGAACAACTAAGTAATGATGTTGCGATGCGGGTTTAATATCTCTAAATACTACAATTTCTTCATCTTCATACAATATTTCCGCTGGCTCTTCACGTGCAATAATCTTACAAAAAATACACTTTAAATTTGCCATTAATTAATAATAATGGTTGTGATAGGACAGGAAAAAATAACCCTGAACTTTGGTCTTGTTTGGTGTTTGGACCATGTTTTGACAATCGTCAAAATTTCGGCAACTTACAGAACATGTATAGAACCAGAAAATATACCTTTAAAGACACGAACTTCCTAAAATTATTTCATGACGTATGCATAAGATCTCCATTTTGTAAACGGAGTCAGAGCTATTTAATATTGCACTTCCTCATATATTTTATGGATGTAGTGATTTATTTTTAAAACTTTTATTACTGCATTTGGTATTCTTTTTTAGTGTAGCCTTCATAGATTTGATTATTTAATTATATAATTCCAAACAAATAGTATTTTATCCATAGGCGTAGCCAGTGGAGGGCAGGGTGGGGCCCTCCTCTAAATCTCTGAAATAATTTCACTTTCATTTCTTATTTTTTAATCCGCAGCGAAGCGACCGGTTGGCCCTCCCCTTGACCATATTCTGGCTACGCCCATGATTTTATCCGATATAGTAATTTATAACGTTCGACATTTTCCGTACTTCACGTGCGTCGGTGTGGAGGTAGTGTGGTTCGTGATATGTGCGCAAGCGATCTTATTGCAGTAGTAACGCATCCAATATGCCTTTGGCCCCCCTACGTTTAGGCATTTGAATAATTTCAAAATTTAAATTTTTTGAAAAATTTAGAAAAAAACTAATAATAAGTTTTCTTATTTTTTCGGCCCAAAGATATTTGGCTAAAAGAAGGAATTTTCTAATAGGAATCGAACTTTCTACCACTAGATGGACCCTTATACTCGGTAGGGGCAATGTGAAATGCCAAGAAGAGATGTTACAGTACAATTAGCACAATATACGAAGTCATCATCTTAATATAAATGATCAAGTTTAAATGTTTTTTTTTTAAGTAGGCGTTTATATAAGTAAAAAAAATCAACCCTAGATACCTTCAGATGATTTCTACGTAAAATTGATAATGTTGAAATGTTTCAAATGCCTAAGCGTATGAATCACACACCCGAACAACCACCTCCACATTGACGCCCGTGAAGCGCACAGAAAGTGTCGAACTTTACTAATTTATAATGTCCCCTCGTAAAAGAACATACTGCCTGGCATTTATAGAACAATTATAAAACAGAAAAGAATGAGATCAAATCTACCCGATAAAATTATCATAAAAAAATGTTATTTAAAAGAAAACAAACGCATTATTCGGCGTCCTCGTGTATTTTCCTTGAATATTCACTGTGTTCATTTTAGTATGTAACGGAAATACACCAGGAAGTGGAATTTTCGTGGGCAACTTTCCGTTCCGTTATCATTAGAGATGAGAAAAGCAGGAGAAATTGTTTATTGCACCGACTAGACAAACTCGTGTTTTGTCAACTCTCGGGAAAACCAGTAGGCAACACGAACCCTTTCTTATGAGATGAATAGACACGAGTCTGCCTAGAGTCGCTGCAAAAAATGAATAATTTCACCCGCCTTAGTCATCACACACCGCCGCTGCTATTATTTGTCTTAGATGCAAAAGCTCAAATTATAGGCAACGAGGTCTATTACGTTATCACAATTTGATCAATAATAGTTGGATTTATATTATATACGTGTATGAGCAATTATGAAGAAGATATTTTTAGATAATTGAAAAAATGCGCGAAACCAAGAATGTAAAATTGAATATTACGAATAATCTTTTTTAAAATA
The DNA here is from genome assembly GCA_902654985.2 of Oryctes borbonicus. NCBI lineage: Eukaryota > Metazoa > Arthropoda > Insecta > Coleoptera > Scarabaeidae > Oryctes > Oryctes borbonicus. Next base: position 9,142,452 of record LR736860.1, on the reverse strand, counting down.
ATCGTATGGCTATGTAAGTAGCTATATTAGCACTACGTCGAATTATTTATATAATTCATAAATGTGAACATTAGATTGATAACCCTATTTACAAAATGGCGAAATTGGTTTTACGAGATGTGAGAGTTTCGCAGCTATGTATGATCCAAATGTAATCTAATCAAATTTCATGAACTAAAACAAAAAGTAACTATTTAACAAAATAACTAGATTTGTGCATACTTTTCCCGTATATTTTACTTATTAAAAGAAACACCTGTCCAAAATTTGTTGCTTATTTGTATTTATTGTGGAATAATGTGCAATAGTTTAGTCTGTTGTTAATTTGTATAAAAATATGAGTGAACCATTAAAACCTTATTTAGAACTTTCTGATGATCCTGTAAGATTTGAAGCAGTGAATCAAGTAACAAATGTGTTTTTCGATGATTCAAATAAGCAGGTAAATGTTTAATAACCTTAACATATTTTTTTAGAAATTAGTAGCGAATACCTTGAGTTTAGTTCGTTTAAATTGATCATGCCTACTCGAAAGGTTGTCAACGAAAAGAAAGTATCTTTAACCAACCTACGTTGTAATGATAGCATTTACTACAGTGCAAAGCCCACAAATACAAGAAAACCTCTTAGTAATGAATCTGATATTTTTATAACGGCTAATGGCCCTGACGAATGTAGTTATAGATTTTATATGATTTCTATATTTGCTATCTAACATCTCTGTGTAATTCTAGGTAAACTAGAAACGCCGAATAAGAAAAAAATTAGTTCTAAATATTTTACTCCTGATGAAACTAATAATAATCAGGATATAGTTGAAATTTTTTCAAACAAGAAAAAGACTAATTTTGATGCGTATATCGAAGAAATTGTGAAACAGAAAAGACGCAGCATTCAATCTTTAGATGATAGCCTCATACGTAAAACACCTATTGATATTTTTAATGATGAATTATTTAGTAAAACTCAAGAAGAAAACTCAAATGACATCACACTGAGTCATGTAAATCGAAGCATTGAAAATAAAATTGAGCCTTTAAGGCAATTTGAAAGAAGGCCCCCTAAAACTGCACCAATTTCACCAAACAAAATAAAAGGTTATCGCATTAAAAGATTCATCTCTAATATAGGCTTAAGAATCTGTGATAATAACATGTTAAGAGAAGATAACAGTATTGATTTTGATAGCAGTTACTGTAAAAATAATAATATAATTAGTGTTAGTAACACGAAATTAGATACGTTAAAATCTGTGGAATCGTCTAGAAAAGTGTTACCAAGTAGCAAGCCACATTCTAATGGTGTAGAAGATGAAGATGTTATATTTGTAGATAATTCACCACCAAAAGCCCAAAATTTGAATAAAGAATTCATTTTTAACAACAATGTGAAAAGGAGTTCCCTCAAAAGAATAACAACTTGTTCTAATTTTTCTGAACCAATTATAATTGATGATGGTGCTGAAGAATTGTGTACAAATATGAGTTTCACAAAAAGTAGTAACAGTCAAAGGATTAAAAGCCAAATACTTCTTTCTGAAACGGATTTGCTAAGTAGCGGTTGGTTAAATAAATACCATCAAACAATGTTTACATGTGTAATATGTAAATCGAAATTTGTTGGAAGAAAGGCTTACAGAAGTCATTTACATGCACACAAATAAAAGTACAATTAAAGGCAGAGTTTAAACGCCATTGCTCATGGAAAGTAGTTATATAATTGTTTATATTAATTGTTATTTAATTTATCAAATTTGTTGTAGTTGCCGTATTATTTTACAAGGCATATTAGCAGCTACACCTTTTCTAAATCTAAGAATTAAATGTAGACTGACTAATAATACAATTTCATTTATGATATATTTACATTTTGTGAAGGTTAAACTGTATAAGTTGTAATAGTTACCTAATCGATTTAAAATTGGTTAGCAATAAAAATCGAAATATTTTGTTGATTAACATTTCTTTCCTTTGCATAGATTTGTCTAATAAAATTAATTATAATTATAAGTATAGTATACTTTGCAACTGAGATACTCAAGAATTTCGCAGAGTTAATTTTTTGGAATAAATTCACAAGCAAGCCGAGGCTATGGATATGCCTGTGACCGGGTGCTATTGCTGGGAGATCGAGTAAGAGACGGAGTCAGACAGACTAAAAACAGACGTTTTTTTTTTTAATTGAAGCTATAGTAACCCTCAATAAAGTAGCAAATCTAAGAAGCTTTGAATATAGTGAGTGTTTCAGAAATAGCTCGCAACTAGCCTCCCGGTAACAGCTTTAACCACGCAGAATCGGCACCAGACAAGTTTAATTAATTAATCCGGAACGGCTGTTTTGAGGATACGAATAATCCACATTCTCAACCGGTGACCGAATGATGTGAGAAACCTCTAAAACTAACGTCCCTACCTTCGAGAAAAATATTCTTTACAAGTATCTACTTTTATCGCCTACGTGCCTTAAAACTAAGACGTGCGAAAAAACACAGAATATGAACAAATAGACGGAAGGGTCTCTTGTTATTGTAGCCCGAAACATAAAACATTGCAAGGTTTACACCAATAAATCAAATAGAACTGAGTACGACAATTCCAAGTTTTCTAATTTAATATTATGCTCGGTTTCGTTTATGTGTTGGGCTACACTTGACGAATCTAATCTACCGAAGTGAAAACACCTGATATGTTCCTTAAATCTGGTGCTTATCGCTCTTTTCGTTATTACAGTCACTGCATGGAATTTGAAAGTATGCGCACATGCTGTGAAAATATATTTCTAAATTATCCTGGCACCATTAACCTTTTATTAAATAAAAAAGGCTTTCTTATTTGAATGATATGAGTCTACATACATACGCCGTGATTGGTTCAAGTTAACTTTCTCAAAATTAAAGCAACCGCTACTTACTCACTAAATTTGAATATTGAGAACTAAATTAATTTAGTAAGTAATGTGCTATTTTTAGAAACCCAATTTCTTAAAATTTTCATTTTTTTGTATCTTTTTATTTTAAGGTGTTTGCTGTTCGATCCGGCGGCGTCATGGGTGTGGTTGTTAAAGGGCCAACCGAAAATGATCGCCCAATCAACTTCAGAATGGAAGACCATGGTCCAGTCATTTCGATCAAATTCTCTTTAAATAAGAAGGTACTAGCGGTACAGCGAACAACGTCCTCAGTAGAATTTATGAACTTCAACGGCACGTCAATCGAAGCAGAATATTCGCAGAGCTGCAAGAAGAATTCAAGCGTATTAGGCTTTGTATGGTCGCAGAGTAACGAGGTCGCGTTAGTTACTGATCATGGGATCGAACTATATTTAGTAATACCTGAAAAGAAGAGTTTGAAACATTTAAAAACTACATCGGTTACCGTACAATGGTTTGTGTGGTGTCCTCAAAATAAGATTGCGCTCCTTGCCTCTGCTCATGGATCCAATTTACAACCTGTAGTATTTAAACCCGGTTCTGTTAGTAAATTACCGAAAGTAGAAAGTAAATTGTTAATTTTTTTGCTAAAATCATCATGACGAATAAAGTATTGCAGCTGAACCTGGCCGAATGGCATTAGAAAGAGATGTAACTTTGGCCACATTGTATAAGACGCCATCTGTACTCATAGTAAGGCACCAGACTGGGCCGCAAACTGCGGAAGTCCATATTCACACTATGAGTGGTTCAGGTCAAGCTCCTGTTAAGACCCATGTTTTAAGATTGGGTTTATCAGGAAGATTTGCAATTAATGTTGTTGACAATTTAGTCATTGTCCATCATCAGGTAATCTCAAGATGAAGCTTCTTAAAAAAAATTGATGATCTTATTTGTAGGCTTCAAGATGTTCTCAAATATTCGATATAGCTCTGTCTGGTGAACATGATGGAGTCGTCACTTACCATACAAGTGTAGGTCCAGCGAGATCCTTAAAGCCAGCTTGTTTAGCTCTTCCTGGATTGGTTGAACCACAAACTCATATGTGTGAATTATGTATCCTGACTATACCAAAAACAAAATTCAATAAAGACTGTTCTCAGTTTTGCAACTTACGAAATTTTCTAGATATTTTCCTCAACAATTCTTTATAGATTCACCGAATTGGGTAGTTTTCCAACCAAACATTGTGATTGATGCCAAATTGGGATGTTTGTGGTATATAAAACTCAGCTTACCAGAACTTTGTGATCAAATTACTGATTTAGCCATCTGTACCCAATTAGCTTTAAAACGTACAGGTGCCAAAGATGTGTTATTATCCGTAAGTTTTTGATTCCAATTGTATTCATCGTTCGTAAATCAGATTTTATAGTTGTTATTGAGAAATATGAAAATGGAGAAGCCACCATTAAGGAAACTTCAAGAATCCTTCAATCACATTAACGCGATCTACAGGAACTCGATAAACGAAGAGTTGCAAATGCAAATAGCTTCACCACCAGATGCTCCACTTCCATCCAGAACTTATACTGCTCCTGTTGTATTGATAGATCAAAATCATATGTTTCATAATGTTTTTCAAAAATTAGACTCCGAGGAGGAAATGAAAAAGTTAGAGTGGGTTCTAGTAGCGTATCTGACCTCGTTGTCTGGACATGGTATTGCTGCACAACATAATCTGAATGAACTATTGGTTACTACTTTAGTAAGGATTGTGATCTAATGGTAAAATTTGAAGGTGCAATTTTTTTTTAATTTTTTAGGTTCGAAGAAGTAGATTTTCTGCATTACAACAGATGCTACAATACGGTGTAGTGTCAGATTCGAAACCGCTAGCTTGTTTATTGTTATCACTTGGTAATATGCATCCATCTGCTACTCAATTGGCTTTGGATATGTTAGCAAGATTAGGTAAGCAGCACCAAGATTGAATGATGTTTATTACTATTACAACCTGTAATAAAAATTAACGAAGTCTCCGTAAAAACGTTGTTGTTGTATGTATTTGTAAAATTGTCACTGTGGTAATTGCAAATCAACGTTTCTTTTGCTTTTGCATCAAGCTGGAGAACGCTAAACTAAGTGAATGAATCCAGAGTAATGCGAAATATTTTATAGCTAGATACGGAAGGTCTCCTGATTGTAGAATATATTTTAAAGACGTGCTATATTGATCGCAAAATCACAAAAGTTAAAACACGTGTTTTACACGTTGCCAACAACGTGAAGAGAATGGCAACGCTGTCCATAGTACTTCCGATTAGTTTATACAGCAATGTATACCAAAGTCCACGTTTGTAGCAAGGTCAGAGCTTGCTGTTAAGCATATATTTATGAAATACTGTATTCCGTACATATGTTAAATATTGCTGCATAATATACACACATCTGTCACTGTTGACTGTTAGTTACGTGGCAACGATGTATTAATAACGTCTCGGCGCTAGTAGCGACGGTGCTACAACGTTACATGCGATGAGTTTGCACGTCATAGCAATGTGCTTGACTCGCCCGGTGCAGTCAGGGTGAATTGTCAACCATCATTGAAATGATGTAATTTCTTTGTAACTAACATCTCCCCCAAAAGAATCGAGTGTTCCTGTTTTTGACAAATTAAGTTGTTAAGTGTTAGATTTTGATAAATTTTCGCATACTTAAGTATTTTGTTACGAATATACATTCGAAGGGAATATGCAAATATGACTTTTGTTTATGGTTTATGGAATGGAAATGCAATTCGAACATTTAACGAATATCGATGCCGTTTTCCAAATCGAAATGTTCCAACAGAATGTTTTTTTCAAGATGGTTTGCTAGTGTGCGGTGCTCTGGCGTATTTCCAGGCGTAAGCACGCTCTCTCAAAGAGACAGATTTACGAAATGAAGAGAATGTTTTCGACATTGCTGAAGAAAACCCGAGTGAAAGTACGACGAGAATTGGAAATCAGCTCTGATTTTCATGATACGCTTAAGAAAATGACTCAGTAATAAAAAATGTTCCTGTCATTATTAAATATATGCCATCGGCTTTTTTTTAACATGCTTTTACAGTAAATATTACAACGGTGTAGATGTCATTGATGGCATCCATTAATACCAACCCATAGGAGATAAGATTTTACATTATTTGGTGAAGTGAAGTTTAAAAAAATGAAGAAACAATCTCGTCCTAAAACCAACAAAAAGTTACGTTACAATTACGAACGTTGCATCATAAAGTCTGCTTTTAGGAAAGGCTTCAATTTCTGAAAATGAGAATCACTTTTAGGGTATATTAATAATAGCTGATCGACATCTTTTTGGCGAACATTTACTCCCGAAATTCTACTTACCTGATCTTTGGGCGAACTATCTACTTTTATCGTACACCGACCTTTGACGAACATTCCTATAATTGGTTCACGGTTTCCTGTCGAGCGTGACGTCACATGTTTACAACTTTTGGCAACATCTTCAACCGTCGCTGCGCCGACTTAATTGGTCCTACATCGACCTGCTTATGACACTCAAGTGTTTACTACCAGCCGGAGTTTATAATTTCTCGATTGTTGACCAACGCTTAATTGATCTTGCTGACCCAAAGCCGATCGATACCCAACGTTAGAAAAATACCATTGATTTTGTGTATCGTTCAACGTTGTACCAACTGAACCGTCAACCAATTGCTTAAAATATTTATTATCTACACTACACAATATCTTCCATTCCTCCCTGTTCACCCTATATGACAAAAACCAAAATTGGAATAATTGTTTTCTTTCTATTACGCTTTGGTGTAGTTTGTGCATCACGAGTTGCTTTAAGATAAATCTTTGTCGCATTGCGTACAGGCGGATTAAAAAAAAAATTTGATTGTATCACTAATAACTAATATATAGAGATGACCAGGGCAGGTGAAATTATTACTTTTTTGCAGCAACTAGACAGACTCGTGTCTATTCGTCGTCATGAGAATGGGTTCGTGTTGCCTACTGGTTTCCCCGAGAGTCGATAAAACACGAGTCTATCTAGTCGTTACAAAGTAATAATTTCACCCGCCTTTGTCATATCTACTAATATATTAACTACATGTTTATAAGTAATTAATAAGTAATAAATTTTTAAATCAACATGACGAAAATATTAAATCACTTAGTATGTTATTTTGCACAGTTGCAACAGAGGAAATACAAGAAATTCTTCTAAGTCAAAATCAACTGCTAGCTGCCCTTAAGCTAGGACAAGATAATATAAATCCACGAAAATTTTTGGAAGCGGCAGAAGAGTCCAAAGATCCAGCTTTATTTCACAGCACCTTATTCCACTTAAAAAGTAATCCTCATCTTGCAAACGCATTTTTTAAAGGTAATTATGAATAGCTAATTTAATTTGAACTCTGATTAATTAACTTTTGTTGCAGATGAAAGATTAGCGCACTATGTACAGCATTACAAGACGTTATACCCTCAAGCTGATAGTCAACAGAAGAATGTGTGATATATTTGTTAGTTACGGTTTGATAACAAGCATTAAATTGGTGTTGCTTGATACTTTAGTTTGCACTTTAAATAAAACTAAGCATGATAATATATTAAAAATTTATTTTAAAATTTTTACAAACACTAAAATTATAAATACTGCAATAATCTATTACAATAATTGTATTTGTTTTGTATAATATATAATTTATATAAATAATAAAAATATCACAAAGTGCTAGTTATCTTTTGTATATCCCTTTTCGCATTGTCTTTGCAGAACAGTTTTAATAACGCCATTCAATCAGGATCATTAACGGAAATATATACAATTTAAAATTTTACCTTTGAAAGATAAATCATATTTATTACAATCAAAGCCTAAGAAGTAATATAACTGATGAGAAAGGTGTCGGCAAACTGCGCATCTCGCAAAATCGATTAACCTATTCCAGCAATCAGTCGCGCAATTGTACGATTTTGCGTCCACTATCAATTGAGAATGGATATCTATGAATTTCCAAAACGCATATTCCCAATAAATTAAACAATGTGTGATACTTGTAATTAAAATTTATTAAAAGAATATAACGAGATTTTGAAATCCTTCAAGAAACATGTAAAATAGGATGGGTACAATAGATAACCAGACAAGTATTGCTTGTCTGATTACATAACTGAGAATATAATTATCTACTGAATCTAGATAGAGAAAGGAAAGCTTTTCTAAGATAAAAGTAAAATCTAGGTTGAACTTTTATATTTAAAAGATTTTGAAAATTGATTCAAACAAGAAACTATATTTCACAAGATTCCATTTTGTAACCAATAGAAATTTATTTGCACAGACCATATTAGTTGGAAAAATACACAATCCAAAATGGGAAAGATGTAATTGGTAATATGGCTAACGAATAAGAAAATTCGTTTGACTAGGGTTTGCTGACTGTACAAATAATTAGTTTAATTATATTTTCAATCAAAATGAAACATACAGAGTATTAAAAAGGCGTAAAATATTTCATATAAATACAGGGTTGAGATAAAGTATGGAACCAAGCAAATATCTTTAAAAAGGGACGCGATAATATAGATAAAACTTTACAGATGAATGTAATAACCGATAATGCACCTGATTTCGATTGTTTTATTATTACTATACCGGTTTAAGTCGAAGAACCCTTAATAACACTGCGTAGACTTCCACGGCCGGTATAATTGCTATTAACTTCTTCCGGGTTTTGCCATGTGTCAAAATTTTCGCTCGACGTTTCACCGTTCATGCTGACAGCTCCTTCAGGGTAACTGAACTGATTCTCCGTTGTCTGACATTCTTCTTATATACGCATTTGGTACATTCAACGGTGAAGATTCCGCTCCACTCAACGTAGTGGACTCTTTCACGTGTTGCTAAAGTGGTACCCCTCCTCTCTGTTGACGGCCTTGTCCTTTTTTATTACTATGTGCGAGATTTGGGGAATTGACATAAGAAGAGCCACTAGGAAGATGTTGCCTCTAAAGACAACTACAGAACCACCAGAGAAGGATCATACCGACTGTTAAGGACAGGACAGACAAAAATTGCACAGAAGGTATGTACAAGATAACATGTCAATGCGGGCAGTGCTACGTCGGACAAACAGGAAGGGCTATCGCGGTAAGAATAAAGAAATACGAAAGGGACGCAAGATTTAAAAGATTGGACATAAAATGGACTTCAAAAACGTAAAAGTGATAGCTACCACAAAGAACTACGGAAAAAGACTCATCAGGGAAGCCATAGAAATAGAAAACAAGACGGTCAATAGAGAAGAAGGGTATCACCTTAGCAACTGGTAGAGAGAGTCTACTACGCAGAAGCGCCACGCTCAGTGGAGCGGAAAGTTCGCGGTGGAATGCACCAACGGCGTATATAACAAGAATGTCCGACAACGAAGAATGAATTCAGTTATCCTGAAGAAACCGTCAGCATGAACGTCGAGCGAAAGTTTGGACGCACAGCGAAAGCGAGAAGTTAAAAGCATTTTTTTTATTTAAAGGGAACGCCATGTATATTTTTGCGGATTATAGTAAACCTTAGTAACATAAAGTAGTTCATATTTGCTGTTTAGTTCTACCACATTAGCGTAAAAACTATGGAGATAAGCATAAGCAACTTGAATTTCTATTTATTAATAAAAAGAAACGTGTACCACCTAGTAAGAAAAGAAATCCTATTTTGCAGTTTCTATACAATTTGTTTGTATTTATTTATAACTAAGGTAGTTTGAAAGAATTTCGAATTATTAACTGCTCCTACAATTCATCTTTCAAGATAATGTCTGTGCTAGTCATCGCATGCTAAATAATGTTGAGAATATTGCATCATTACCATAATTGAAAAAAATGAAAACAAAATACACGAACAATTGCTTGGACAGATATGTGAAAATAAATTGTGTACAGATCGTTCTGAATACAATAGACTAGAAACAATCGTTAGGTTAAAAATGGCCTTCGAGATCTGGTCGTACACGAGCTGGCGTGAAATTATTAGTCGGATGTATTCTTTTTTTTCCTTTCGGGGGCCCCATTCGACTGGCTAGTACTCTACAAAGTGGACAGGCGCTTGTATGATCGTTCACGTTAAAGCACCCACTGTGAAAGCAATGACCACATCCCCAAACAGATACATTTTCCGTCTCCTCGTTTGGTATCGTTAGTAGTGGTTTTTGGCACAAATTACATATGGGTAAATGTATAGATATCGCCTTGCCACTATTAAATAACGCTTTGGCTAAACCTAAAAACAAATTATGTTAATGTTGTCCAACGTACAACCTGATACAACGTAAGGAACATTGATGCTAGTCCTTTATTATTAATGTTTGTGTATATTTTACTACTCCCAATAAAGCTATCTTTAAACTATTTCGAAACACGTTTAACTGAAAAGGAAATTTTGACGATGATTGAGTTCGGTAACAGGAGGAGATCCGATGAAGAGGCATGCGCTATATTTAAAGTTAATCCTCAGTCCCAATTACATATTACATATAACAAACAGAAGGTGTCTATGAGTTATAAGTTTTTATTCTTACTACAGCCTACTAATTAATACTGCAACCTACCCATAAAAAGAGATCACTTTCCAAAATTTCGATGATGAATTTTTAAATTTTAAATGAGCAACAAACTAGTCTTTTCCACAATCGTGTCTTGAAGATGTCACAAATTTTGAATAATATTAACATCATCGAACAGTTTCAAGTTTAAAGTAAGGTTTGCAGCATGAATAGATGGAAAAACCTTTGGGCTTTACAGTAACGGATGGGGGGAGGAGGATCCTCTTAGAGTAGAAAAGAAATTGTGCTTCAACAATCCGCGATAGCTAGAAAACTATTTTCCTTAAGCTAGTTGACCTTAAATTCCGGTAAAGACTTATCACAGGTGCGGATATATTTTTGAATTATATCATTCAATAAACCCATATCCATTCCTCAAATAAATTTACAAATTATGAAACCGCTGTCAATATTTAAAACGACCCAAATGATCTTTCTACGGGTGTACGGAAGCGATACGGGCGGGGGGACGGAAATCTATAAATTCGACTTAAGTATTGCTTACCTTGATGTAAATCTTTTCCCAACAGCTTAAGCGTGGTTGTTAACATGCTTATATCATGCGTATAGTCAACCATTATACCCTCCAATAGAGTCTTAACATCACCAAAGCTAGCATCGGACACTAATTCCAATAATTGTGCTGGAGGAACATGCGGCGCTGCGGCATGAAGCAACTGCCGAGGAGACATTGCACCTTCTCCGCTCGAATTCTTCACTAATTCTAACCACAAATTCTGCGCGCTCTTTGAATCCAAATGCTCAGCGCCTCGCACGCATAACTCGACCGCTTCGTTACCCATTTGATTTTTCAGCAACAAATGCAAAGCTTGGAACCACTCTCCCATTTTCTCTAGAAGAATCGCGGTAGCTGCTGGTATTCCGTACTTTTCCGTAATCGTCAACGCTTCTTCGACTCTACACAGTCCCAGTCTTACATAGCTGACTACATAATTTGGATCACGAACACATAGGAGTTCTAAATAGGTTTCCGCTATTCTCGGGGGAATTTTAATATCACTATAAACTATTTCCGCTAAAAAAGAATATTGCAAATCGTCTTGATTCTCTATACTAGCGAATAGCTCGTCTAAAAGATTAGAAAAATGTTCTATTACTAGGTCCGCCGTCTTTTTACTGTTCACTTTGACTAGATCTTTAAAATTGACAATAAATTGTTCTTGAATGCACCTTTCACTCACATTTATATAGGTCAGTATATACCCGAACACCTCCGATTTTCTTATTTCGTCTTTCAGGTAACATTCTAGGATGTTTGAGTAATCTTTTTGCTGTTCGTAGATAAACTCCGCGACATGATAACACTTCGAGTTAAGCGCCATTTGGAGTATTTCATCCAAAGTGAAAGACGATAACTTGCCAGCATTGAGAAAATCCAACCATGCTTGTTCACGTTCGGAATGATCCCTAAATGACATCTTGTCGGCCACTGTATGCGTTAAGGACTTCATTACATCACTTAGCGTATCCTCCTCCAGATTCAGGTTGTTAGATGTAATCAAGCGACATATAAAGCAAGCTAGGTTTATTACTTGCGTCTCCTAAACATGAATAAAAACAGTATTAATTATGTAAGCATTTCAATTTTCATTCAGGAAGTATATTACAACTTTGGGTTACGGCGTACAAATCAATGTTTAACTACTAACTTCCTTCAGTATCTAGTGAGGTATAACAATGGTGTTGAAAGAAATTGTGACAGCGCAATCCAAGACAAATCTTTCGTTTTTTTATTATTCGTCAACAAAATAGAAAGACTAGAGAGTGCACTAATAGGAAAAGCACTAGCGTTGATTTTCATTGTTAGTTAGTTTAAACAATGACGTAAAATCAGAAGAAACAAAATATATATATTTTGTATGACGTGGAGGAAAGGATATCGTTTCTGTGATGTAAAAATCTAAAACAATAGAATATGAATGTAATAAGAGGTACACAACATAAATTCGTATGAGTGAATTACTATCTCCAGTGGTGGCGTCACTATATAATGACCAAAACTGGTCAAGCCGTACGGGATGACTCACACGTAGCTGGCGAATTTGACAGAAATACGTTATTTTTGTAGTTTCCAAAGACATGCCATGCAATAGGTTTTATCGTTCTGCTATATTACAAAAATCTGAACCTACAGATAATTTGAAAGATAAACAGAAATATATAAGACGGCGAAGCTACGTATGTGTACAAATAAATTTCGACATCGCAACGCTGTGAAACCTTCTACTATCTAAGAGAGACTGAATTTGTGCACTCTTATTTCCTACCGATATACATGAACGGACGCCTATGTTAGCAGTGAACGGCTTTGATAAAATTTTTTCACATATAGGTTCGGTAGAATTTCCACGCGACTCGTGTGCATGCCAGAAATAGATAGTTGCATATAACACGAGATTCACAAAAATTGCGCGAAAGTATCGTATCCCATTATTGTGGGGGAAGATCCTTAAAGCAAATCCTCGCTGAATTAGAAATGGCAAAATCTTCAATAGGAAATATTATTAAACATTACAGTCGAACTGGAACGATCAGTGTACTGGTAGACCTAGAATTATAACCAAACGAAGTAAAAAAAAATTGGTCGCACGTGTAAAGAAATTCACAGAAGCAAGGGCAATTACGGTCCCTTGGAGTCAGCGCAATGGCTCAAGAGTGTTGTCAGAAAAATATACGTAAAACTGAACTCAGACTTTATAAGGTATTTAAACATATGCTCACATGAATGTCCTATTTAGACCAGAGGAAAAACTCTCCTAGCTTCAAAAACGAAATCGGTTAATTTGGCCAAAATCAAAATCAAATTGGATTTTTCACGTTTGAAAGTTATTTTCAGTCTAAATTTGACGTTTACGCAGACGATAATCGAAAACGGATGATTAGAAATAAAAAATATAAAATAAACGGAATAAAAATAAGACTGTCTCTTTGAGACAGTCTTATTTTTATTCCAAATTTCCAAAAGTCAATTGGGCCAATTTAAGTTAATTGAGGTTAAGATGAATGCTGTAAGGTATCAAGAAACCTTGCAGGGCAATTTGTTACTCAGTAATGAAAAATTGTATAAAAGAGACATCGATTTGATGTAATGACGGCACGATACGTCTTCATTTACTTCACTTCTGATTATTTGAAATTCAAAGTTCCGTTACTTACATGAAAATCTGGAACGACGACGATTTGTAAAAGTATGTGCACCAACCGTTCTCTTTGAAGTAGTCCCATCTCTCCTGAAAATTCTTCCTCTTTAAAAGCTATTTCTACGACGTTGAGAAATTCTCTTGTATTATATTTCAACAACGCTCTTAGGTAAGGATACTTTGGTTCGTTTTCGTTGAAGTTCATAGAATGTATGGTCTCTAAGCACCGCAAGACGTCACTCTTAACCCTAACAACATGGTCTTCCGGTATCTTTCCTCTAGGATAACCAAGGCCAGTTAAACAGGAGGATACGTATACTAACATAGTATTTCCAAGTTTATGATTCTCTGGTGTCAAATCGGATAGGAATTCGGTCAAGGGTCCGGTGTAGTCGCCAATTGTTTTCGTAGTAATATGTATCCAGGCGTTGTAAAGTTTCTTCTCCTTACATATTCTTAGTACTTGGTTTAAATCAAGGCAACTCAGGTCTAATGATAAAAGGACGTTTTCCAAAGTTTCTGTATCACGTGGTTCTAAGTAAGCGACTAATGCTTGCGTTACAGTTGGAGATAAGAAATATAAGCTACCGTTGTGAATATGGTCGGATAATAGCAGAAAGAACCAATCTTGATGGTGATGATCTTTAGAAATCGCATCCCATAATTCGTTGCACAGTATGTCTCTAAAAACAGAAAAAGACAAATACTAACTAGATTAAGATTGTTTAACATTTATTTTCAAAGGCAAAGAAAACCTTACGTCTTTAGTAGAAATGCATGCAAATGAAGATTTCTAAAGACAGTCTTTAGAAATCTTCTGAAGAAGCTGACAGCATAGTCAGCGAAACGTCAAGTAAAATATTAACTACGCGACATCACCCGAAAGATATTTCTACTATGGATTATGGTCGTGAAAGCCTACACTCAACAACTTACGTCTTTTTCAGCTTAATACAGCAATTAATTGCAGCGGTTAAACTATCCTTGTCAGTAGATTGTTTATCCAAATTTTCCAAATACCGTTCCAACAGGGATCCTGTACTTTTCTCTCTATGGACTCCCTCTTCTGCCGCGAGATTTAAAGCTTCCGACCAGCGACCTTGATCACTTAAATACATCAATCTTTCATGCCATGTCCTCAATTTAACCATATGCACTGCTTTAGTACCCAGTACTAATAACTGTTCACCGCGACTAGACAAACTGTTATAACAGGCTCTTTCACCGGCCAAAGCGAAAGCTTCGCTGACTCCGCCTCCTATCGCCAATGCCTTGAAATGCGCAGAACTGTATACTAAACCTGCGTTGGTCAGGTCAAGCACTTCGAGCTCTCTTTGCGTTCTAACTTCGACTAGTCTTAAATTCTCGCTAGTATCCAGGATAGCTAGATGTCTAGGACCAAGCCAATGTAACGCGGATAACTGGTAAGGTAAACGAACCTGTCGCAAGGCTGACAAACGTATTCGGTTACTGTTTAAACCAGTAAATACTATCCGTGTATAATTCAGTTCTACGCCTCGACCCCATGCTAAGACTGGTTGCCAAGTTTTACCTACTGGCACCAATTGCCAACAAAGCAAAGGCAAAGCCGTAGGTAATCTCGGTAATTGTTGGCTAAATAGAACTTTCAGTCTTGGTTTGATTATTATAACGATCACCTAAAAAGTAAAGCATTATTTGGTGTTATACGAGGGCGTGTTGAAAACTAATGCCTTCTTGGTCATAAATTTGATAACGATGGAATACACCAAGTAAAGAGTGGTTTATTTATTAGGATCCTTCGTAATAGCGATTTTCAACATTACATTTGCGCACGGCGATTGAAGAAAAGTATATGTGCTGATTAAAGTACAGTTACGAGATTGGCAAGGACTGAATCTTTTTTAACGACATGTATATGGCAATGGAGGCATTAATTTTCAATTTGTGCAAGGTCACTACCTTCGATAGTGTAGCCATTGCAACAACTATATGATTTCCTAATAATTCCTGTCCGTGGACAAGCGGCTCGAAACAGCAAACTTCACCTCTGGCTCCAGAAAATAAACATTTGCTATCAGAAACTCGTACGCCTAACCTTCTTCCGAACGTTAGTGAAAATACGCAACCTGATGAATCTCCACATAAAGCTAAGCTATTCAGTGATGTAAATCTCAACTGTAATACCGCCGATTGAGGAGCATGCGCGTCGGGTAATCTTCGGATAACGTCGCCGCTTAAAGCATCCACCATTGATATATACCCCCTTTCATAACTAGAAACAATGTGAGGCATTGATATTGAGCGAATTATACAGAATTTCAGGATACCATTTACATCTCAAAAATTATAAAACATTTTCTTGAAAAACACAATTCTGAAGATTTATTGAAATAACAAGAATAAGATAATATGCAAATTTTTTATCGATAGAACAGAAACAAGTAACAATCGTACAAATAAATAAAAAGTACTCAGTATTCGATTCTACCTTTCCCTATATTTATTTTACTGAAAGGGCACATAATGATAATAATATTGACTAAATAATTTATAAATTAATTAAATTTATTTATAACAAATTTAAAAGATCTGTATCTATATAAATATTTTTTCTGTATTTCGTTTTTGTTCCTAAAATTAATATGAGTTTTATAACTAAATTATCTTTTTTGTTATGGCGTATGTGGAAATCTTTTTTTTATAAATAAGGTTCCACAAGGTAGCCAAGGAAGTTTCAGTGAAATATTCTACAGCGAGACAAAAGCATTAAAAAAAAGTACTTTCATATTTTAAATAAAACATTCTGCATATTTATATGTTTGCGGAAGGACAATTGAAAGGTTTTGGAAATCAGTTTTTGTTTACAAACTGAAAAATAAGCGCATTGTCCAACAAAAATTGATAAATACAAGCAAATCTACCATAATTATATATTGGAACACAGCTCGATGAAGCAAAGAAATGACGATTGACAAAGCTAAATCGATTGATAAATAAGCCTGCAGAAACAAGTGCTTTCGCAGTAGCGTACGGCTCGGTTACTACCAATATTAAAAATAATGTGCGTAATTACTTTATTTTAGTTTGATTGTGTTATTAATGAAGATTGACGCAAAAATTCGCTGTAGTATTGTATCATCATATCAGCATGGGTTTCATTGATGATTCAGTCATACTCCTACATAATTTATCGGTTGTTAACTTTCCTACATTATCTGTTAGATTTCCTAATGAAGCTTTAAGATCATCTACATATTTCTCTAATTTGGAAATAGTATCTAAAAGAAATTTTTGCATATTATTAAACCCTGTATTTTAAATTTAAATCCGCAATAGGTCCAAGCAATTTCAGTAAGGTAGCGGCTGGTTTCAGATACCGAAATCTATATTCAAATAGCAAATTTCTGAAAATGAATCAATTCTTTTAGATACTATTTCCAATCTAAAAGAATTGATTCATTTTCAGAAATTTGCTATTTGAATATAG
>LR736860.1:9022160-9124930 GCA_902654985.2 Oryctes borbonicus | reverse complement strand
ATCTAAAAGAATTGATTCATTTTCAGAAATTTGCTATTTGAATATAGATTTCGGTATCTGAAACCAGCCGCTACCTTACTGAAATTGCTTGGGCCTATTGCGGATTTAAATTTAAGATACAGGGTTTAATAATATGCAAAAATTTCTTATAATATAAGCTTTAGGCCACGTTCCTTATCTCGTCAATACCGGCTGTGGTGGCTGAGGAATGCCCAGACAAGTCTATTTAAACACACGAATGCGTTTTGGAGATTTAATAAACACTTTTTAGGTAGAAATTATTAATTGATGTACTTTCGGATAACTGTTTCTAATAAATTCAGCTACAAGATGACATGCATGCAGCAAACAGGTTACAAGAAGCAATTGAGGATAAGATTGTTTTAATAACTTTCCAGCTTTAACCATGTTTGAAGCCCCATCTGTAACCGACATTACAAGTTGGGTTACCGATATATTGAACTCCCCAAAGGTACTTATTATAGTTTCTACTGTCGTTCCCGCTTTTGTTTTCTGTAACATTGTACTACGTAAAAGAAGAGGCACGAATACCACATCACTTTTTAAACTGCGCACTAACACATTTAAAATACAATTCTTTCTTGTATCCGTTGTTTCATCCACCGGCAGCCATATTTTTTTTTATTTTTTAACTTGATTTGATCCGTAATCGTGTTTTTCACCCGCGGTAAATTAAGCTGTAATTGACCTCTTGTTGGCAATCTCCATTCCGGAATGTATTTCCCCCAAAACTTTCTTCATTGTCTACAATATTATGTGGAATGTTGCACACACTTAAAATAAAGTCATATAGAAATTTATAATATGGTATATCACGTTTCGCATTTAACGGTATTAACATGTTTTTTACAAACATAAATACTGTATGATAAAATGTTGATATTGTAAATAATACATTTAATAATAGTGCCAGTGTATTAATTATTAACATTGGTCGGACATAACAAAGCACGCCGTCGATTCGCTATCATCAATCTAACCCGCTATCTATACACATACTAACTGTACGCATATGAATATCGACTTCGCCGCCAACGAATGCGCACTCGTTTCTGCAGGCTTACTGACAGCGGGCGTACCGCAGGGATTGGTACTTGGACCGTTACTATATAAAAAGTTTTAAAAACATGCAAGTATCATTTGTAGCATTCTATTCAATTAAGCAATAGTCATCTAAATATGTTCTTTCAAGGACCCCACTGTATATATTTTTATAGAATGTAACAGTGTCTAACTTATGCGCAATACTATTTCAGAAATATTACTCGATGTTCAATGAAATACACAAATAGCATTAAAGATTGTATGAACTTAAATAATGTGAAATAAATTTTACATCAATTTGGATAGCTATTTTCTATTATCTGCCTGATATAAAAAATTATTAGATACATATATTAAATGTAAGATGTTGTCGGTCATTAATTTGTGAAGATCCATAATAAAAAAGTAAGTAAGACACTGTAGTAAAAGCTTTACTTTATTTCAATCATTCGCGACTGCAGTTTCAACAAATAACAGTTGAACTTTTGAAAACTTTTGAAAATTACGAAAATAAAGTGAAGTTTTCAAAGTTTACTCTTTTATTAGATATATGGCTAAAAACTAAGAAATAATTAAATGAATAAAATTTGAATCATTGCTCTAGCAATACTTCATAAAAATCACAAATAATCTCAATTATCTCAGAAAGTAAGTAAATAAGTAGTTGGAGTATTGGAAATATTGAAGAAAGTTGACGGTAAGTTTCGTTTAGGAAACGATGTATCATGTGCAGTGAAAACGGGACATATTTCACGACTAGATTTAATTTTATTGGTAATCCTGCACTTTACAGCTCTCATTCATTCTTATTTGAATACTATTTCTGTAAATTGTGTAGGGCAGGAATTATATTCAATGTGAATACTGAATCAATAACAAAATACACCTATTGAATTTTTGAGATATAAACAATTAACAATATGTGTAAGACATTAATACTAACCCAACCAACAGCCGTGTTGAATCTAAATTAAAGGCCAACGCAGAAATAGCGCCTTGATCATTGGTCATCATATCATGGCAACACCAGCATAACTTTTGTTCCGAATCAAATGCTAAAATATAACCATGAGACGTTCCAATTGCTACGTACTTCAAACTATTTGTGATAACTGTTGGTAAACCAGCACCAACACGTTCCTGGAATCCGAAATATTATTGAGTTACCATCCTAGCATTAAGTGTAAAAATAAAACTTCTTTCAAATATCCTTTACTTACACCAGCAGATGAAACTTGTGCCGATATACCCTGTAAGATACAGTGATATAATAACGACCTAAACTTCACCATTAAGCTTTGTAACGAATGCAAGGAAGTATTGTCGCTACCTTCCTCTGACTCCATATCCCATAATATGGTCTCCAAGGAAGGTGGTATCGCCGGTGGTATATCATATTCGATATCATTTAACTGGAAAGTAGATTTAAGGATATTATTATGTTATGCGCCCATATAAAAGTATTAACCTCCTTTATATCAAGCAACGACTCGTCCGAGTCTTCGATAACTATTTCGTCCGTTTCAGAACCCATTTCGGTATTAGACGTCGCATATAAATTGTTATCAATTTGTTTAATTCATTTTATTAATTTATTTTTAAGGGGTGGTTCATTTATTTACAAACGGCTATGTTGGCCATTCTGAATTTTTGTCAGGCTCTTTAAAAATTAATACTTCATTCAAAAACTGTAATGTTCTTCATATACTGATCTACACTTTCAAAAAGCAAACAGTTTATAAAGCTACATAGCGTTAATTATTTCTTATTAATTTAATATAAAATAATGCAATAATCTAAATATAAATCGTTTACACTTTGAAGAAGTTAATAATTAGAAAGTAAATGTATTTTTATTATTATTTCTAATTAACTCGTGCAATGTAATTAAACATCATTAAATAAGATAAATTATAAAATAAACTTTTTTGAAATACACAAATATCTTTTTAGGGTTTTAATTTCTCTTTGAATGGTAGGCCACTCTTTTGACAAGGCTTACGTCAAGCCTTGTCTGACATCTTACACTGGCGTAAACATAAAACGAAATGTAATTTTTTTGTACTTAAGAGGTTGTTTTTTTAAAATTTATTTTGTTTTTGGTATGAATACCATGCAACATCAGTACTGGGTAACAAAAAAGTCGGTCCTTCGGAAATTTGGTGGTAAAGAAGATGAATGCATCGTTGCATCAGATGCTGAACTGGATGCGAAGTTGGAATTATTTCGCTCCATATCGGATACTTGCGTCCAACTACAACGAGTAGTCGATTTATACCAGGAACGTCTGTGCTTCTTAGCTCAAGAAGAAAACGCTCTAGGAAGATATCTCAAAGAATGCGGTAAAAACGAAAAAAACTGTAGTGCTGGTCAAATAATGTCCACAGCTGGGAAGTCACTATCGTACACAGGTCATCAACGATTAACAATCAGACCGCCACTAGTTAGATTACACCATGAAGTTGAAACGTTTAGAGGTAGAGCCGTATCTGATACAAGAGCGACAGTATTGGAAATGGAAAAAGTCAGAACGGAATATAGGGCTGCCTTAAGCTGGATGAAGTCGGCATCGGGTCAGTTGGATCCTGACACTGGCCATGGATTAGAGAAGTTCCGCAAAGCTCAATCATATGTTAGATCTTCTAAAACAAGGTTCGATAGATATATGTTAGCTTGCTTACAAAAAGTTGACTTATTAGCTGCAGCAAGATGTAACATGTTCTCTCACGCACTTGTGTCTTATCAAAATGCTGTTTCTACATTTTCTACAAAAGCCTCTGAAATGCTTACAGCAGCTGCTGAAAAAGTTACTGATATTAAACCATATGAATTTTGTATTATTTCTGAATTGGCAACACCTATTGATAATCGAGATAGAGATCAGCAAACTTTTTTTAATGCCGAATATACAGACAACGATAATGATGAGAAAATGAATAAAGAAGAAACAAGCGAAAGGTAAATAATATTCTGTGTCACCATTTATTTTAACATTCCTTTAACTTTTAGGGATGTTACTCCTCTAATTGAAACTACAAGTCTTCTTGGTGAAGATTATTCAATGACTTCATTGGCCCATGAAGCAGATGACTCTTCTAATGGAGCATTATTGGATTTAACATGGCCTACTGCCACAGCAAACTTCTTAAGCGGTGAATTTATGCCATCAAAGTTACTTCAGGAAGGTAGCATAACTTTTGACATGAATAATTTTCCTCCTGATCCCAAAACGATTTCACAAGATGAATCCTCCGAGTTAAAATTGAAAGGGGACAGCAACAAAGCCACACAAATGTCATGGTTGAGTTTATTTGCAGAACTAGATCCTCTTGCCAATCAAGACAATTCAACGAGCGGTACGGGAGACAGAGCATAATTCATATAATAAAAAGGCATTTTTCCTATATTTTATACTTTTTATGTTTAAGAATAAGTTATTAAATTTCCATGTACCAAAGTATTATTATCGAATACCAAACCATTCCACTAGTCAATAAGATGAAAGTTTTGCACTAGTCTTAATATAAAATATATTATTATAATTGTTATAAGAGATCTGAACATAATTAAATGATTATACTTCATAAGGGCGTCTTATTTGTAATTTGTACGTTGTTTTCATTTATATTAAGCGTTTTTTTAATGTGCCTCGAGAAATTGACAGAAATATTGTTCATGAAATCGTTTTATCTTGTGCTTCGGCACCTTTTGTTTTTAACAAATCAACTTTTTTTTATATCGTACCACCTTTTGAAGGTGCGCTAATAACACTTCGCTTTTATGTGATTTTTTACGTTTAAGTCTATTTTTCATCGCCCAGTATTGAAATTTATGCAAGGCCTCAAAAGTTAAATCTATGCTTTTCTCAAACGACGAAGTGCAAATAAAAAATATTATCATGTTGCAAAAAGCTACACAAATCATTTACAAAAACAATGAATAAGATAGGTCCAAGCCTTGAGGAACCCCTACTGTAACAATGCGCCCATTCGATATTGTTTCATTTATTGTATCAATTGTATTTAGAATGTTACAATTATTCGAGTCCCGAGGGAAATTTTTTTAGAAGTAATGAATGATTTACACAACCGAATGCTTTAATTATATCTATAAAATGTGCAAAACTGACCAATTTTTTATCAATAGTCGAAACTATTTATAACAAATTATACATTGTGTATCAACACTTAGTTTACATAAAATGGTGCTGAAATGAATGTTAAATTCACGAAGCTTTATTTATAGCATTTCCATAAATATTTTTTAAAAAGCAGACAACAAACCAATTAGTCTATAGTTCGACAAAGTGTTCGGTTTTGCCGTTCTTGAATAACGGTTTGACAAGCAATTTTTACTTTTTCAGGAGAAACACTAATAGAAAAAGCAGTATTAACAGCAAACGCTAGAGGAGTCAGTAAAAGGCTATCATTAGGTTTTAAATGTAAATTTGAAATTCCATCCCAACTAGTTTAAGTTGTCTGAAATAGTTCGCCATTTTCCGTGCGCTTCACGGGCGTTGGTGTGCGGGTTGGTCGTTAGTGTGTGTGATCCGTAACATAAGCGCAAGCGTTCTTATTGCAGCATGTGTTTGGCTCCCATACGTTTAGGCATTTGAAATATTTCAAAATTCAAAAAGAAAATTCCAATTTGTTTTTTGAAAAAATTTGGAATCTTAAATTTTATTCCAGAAAAACATTACAAATTTCGCTGGGACCACCCCTATACCGACGCCCGTGAAGCGCACGGAAAGTGGCGAACTTTATTCATAAGTATAATTGCATAGTTGATTCAGTAACTTTGATATATAAATTTTGTGGTAATTTATTTGGAGTAGGGTTCGAAGGAGTTGAAAATGATTTCGCAATAGTTTTATGAGGTTTTTGGAACGATATTTATCAAATTTACCAAAATAATGACATTTAAACTCAAATTTCTCAAAAACCATTGAAGATATCGCAAAATGGTCGTAATTTGCACGTCAGCAAGGTGCATAAGAAAGCGCCATCGAAATAATTGTTTTGAAACAATTTTGAAATCGT
The DNA here is from genome assembly GCA_902654985.2 of Oryctes borbonicus. Classification (NCBI taxonomy): domain Eukaryota; kingdom Metazoa; phylum Arthropoda; class Insecta; order Coleoptera; family Scarabaeidae; genus Oryctes; species Oryctes borbonicus. Next base: position 9,118,826 of record LR736860.1, on the reverse strand, counting down.
CCAAATTTCCAAAGAAAATGATGGGGTTGCCCCCATAGAAATTTTTTCATTGTTTTGCAGCGACTAGATACACTCATGCTTATTCGTCCCATGACCAGGGTCCGTGTTGCATACCGGTTTCTTCCAAAGTCAACAAATCACGAGTCTGTCTAGTTGCGTTGAAAATCAAGTCATTTCCCATATCCTATCCATCACTGACCATGGTTTGCAAATGATTTTTATTGCTTTTCTACACCCTAATATGAAATATGGTGTACAAAGAGGGTAGATATACAGAAGATTTTTTAATAAAATCATTTATTACAATTATATTAGACCACATTACAACTTTAGATTAAAATACCTTATAGTAAATCATCTATATCATTAAAATTTGGCAAATGATCTATCTCATAATATTCTTTTTTAATAGGATCTGGTTTTATCAAATTTGTAGAATTGAAATCTTGCGGGATGTACATTTTTTCATAAATCTTTTCCGTTTGATGCAATTCCGCCCATCTTTCAGCGGTCTTCTTCAAAATAGATTTACGAAATGCCATACAATGAATATGCTGCAATTTCAAATAACGAATTCGTGAAAAGCCCATTTTGGCCAATATAAACTGCCAGGATTTCATTAATTTAGCATTGGCTCCAACATGTTTGGAGTCTGGTGTAATGATCAATAGTAAACCTTCAGTTTTTAATAATTTGTATGCTTTTTCACAACACAATGATCTTAATTCGGGAATAGGCAAATACTCTAACAACAAACTAAATACTACAACATGAAATGAATTATTTTCTAATTGATGTACTTCATTCAAATCTATTTTTGTGTATGCACCTATATCAACAGTTAAGAAATCACATTTGAACACATCTGATGTTGCTGGAGCTATGTCTATTGGAAATATATCAAAATATTCACTACAATTGTCGAAAGGATTGTAACAACTACCTACATCCAATATTTTTATGGACTTATTTTCGTAATAAATAAAGTCTTTATCGTTCCTTATACCCATATTAATTTTTTTAGCCACTTCTATTTCCTTTTCTCTATAACACATTAACCCATTTTCATAAAAATATTCTAAACAAATATTACAAACCCACACAATTCTAGACATTTGTTTTGAATTTTGTTCATCACTGCACATATTACTATCCCAATGGTTTACTGATAATTGTTTCATTGCTTCTGCATATTGGTGTAATAGTTTTTCATTCCTAATATGCTCATTCCATGCTTTTTCAGCTCCCATTAATTTTGAATCTTCTCGTAGCTGTTGATGCACATTTTTTATCAATTCTGCTAAAGCTAAATGCTCATACTTGGCCATTGTGCTGTATTAGGTTCATCTGTACACCTCCTTTATGCTATGTCGATGACATTTCTAATTATTTCTTGCTTTATACCCTAACGTTTGTTCTTTACAGGAATTGAAACTCTGTATAAAATAACCCATAAGTACACCATAAGGAGAGATAGCCTATACTAGATATGTACGTGATTAATCTTCTGAGACCATAGGGAATTCCAGTTGATATCACTTCGTCAGACATAAATTTGATTTGTTTCCATTGAAAAACTGAGCTATAGCTTCGATTAACGGGCAGTGAAATAACGATTTAAATGGATTCTATCAAGATCATGTTTCACCGAGTTTAAAATTCGTCTTTTTTTCAGGGGACTAATTTGAGCCAACTAAAAGTAAATTTAAAGACTCCCGTTTCTCGGTTATGTTTGTACCAACTTTTCAATTATCTATGGCGTATAGGAAAAATACAATTACGCAGTGTTGCCAAATAATAGAGGATTATTGAAGAAAATAGTTCACTTACCATTAATAATAGTATTTTCTCTCTTTGAGTATACTTATATTGTATATTTTGCTTTATTTAAAAAAAAAACGACTACAAAAAAATTTACAAAATTCTTAATATTAAAAATAAATATTCAAAATATAAAAACCTACTTTTACTTATACTATGACTCAAAAACAGGAAGAGTAGCGAAAGCAGAACAGTTCACACGCATACAATATAATGAAATACGACTATTCCCAACAAAACGGATAGAAGATGGCGGTTAATTTGAATCTATAACGCGTTTATCTCCTGTAACCTGCATATGAATTTGTTGATGTTTTACGTGTTATTTTACTTTTGCAAATAAGAAAAAAAGATATATTGTGTGCGTAGGGTACTTACTACATTAATAAATTTCATTTGTTTCCATTGAAAAACTGTGAGCTATAGCTTCTATTAATGGGCAGTGAAATAACGATTTAAATGGATTCTATCAAGATCATGTTTCACCGAGTTTAAAATTAGTATTTTTTTCAGGAGACTAATTTCAGGCACCTAAAAGTCAATTTAAAGACTCCCGTTTCTCGGTTATGTTTGTACCAACTTTTCAGTTATCTATGGCGTATAGGAAAAATACAATTACGCAGTGTTGCCAAATAGTAGAAGATTATTGAAGAAAATAGTTCACTTACCATTAATAATAGTATTTTCTCTCTTTGAGTATACTTATATTGGTATTTTTTGCTTAATTTAAATAAACTACTACAAAAAACTTTACAAAATTCTTAATATTAAAAATAAATATTAAAAAATATAAAAACCTACTTTTACTTATACTATGTCTCCAAAACAGGAGTAGCGACCCCAACAAAACGGAACAAAACGGATAGAAGATGGCTGCTAATTTGAATCTATAATGCGTTTACCTCCTGTAACCTCAATATGAATTTGTTGATGTTTTACGTGTTACTTTACTTTTGCAAATAAGAAAAAAAAATATTGTGTGCGTAAAGTACTTACTACATTAATAAACGAATAGATAGAAATTATTTCAACACTTCATGCAAAACACTGTTAGCGATACCCTCACAGGTTATAGTAAACACTAAACATGGCCGACGACGACTTTCATTAGGATATTGTTTGTATGTAAGTCGTGTTTGATCGGAGCCAATGGAAGCGCTTAATTTTTGGGCGAAAAATTTAAATCACTCCTCCTGTTATTGAGTAAAGGTATAGTTATTTCTAAAAGAGAATCATGGGTTTGTTATTTGATGTAATTAAAAAGAAGGAATCCAAAAGAAAATACAGTCCACATAAAATATAAAAACCTTGGTTATTATTTTATAACATTTAAGCCGACGCATACATCGCGATGTATGCGTCACATCGCAAAAGAAATAACAATTTGATACTTCTAAACTCTTAAAATGTAATGCAGCCCTTGTAATACGAACTAGATATCGAGATTTATAAATGGAGTAACATTATAATAATTTATTTTTATTTCTTATTTACTACTATGATTCGATTATTATAAGAAATGATAATATCTATTTGAAGCATAAAATAAAAATCGCAAACATTTTTTCTAAAATTTATTAATTATTAGATCTACAATTATAGGTCAATTAGCATTATCTCTAACTGTGCTAAGGCTTTCCAGCAACTTTCTTTGCGAAAGACTTTACTATATTAAACCTTACCTATTCATTTATCGACATGCATTTGTTGTTCAGGTAGATGCTATTTACACAGATTTCAGCAAAACTTTCAACATCGCTAATTATAAGATGTTAATATCCAAGCTCCTTTCAATTGGATTTTGGCCTAGTGTTGTTGCACTTATGTAATTATATATTGACAATTGCCTATGTTACGTACGTTCACATTGAGGCCTGCACTGAACTTTTGATAAAAAATGTGCTTTTTGTGGAACATTATTCCAGACTACTGGAAAAATTCAATATGCATAAAAACATGTACGAACTTGAAAAGAATAACAGTGCCAAGAAGAAAAAATAATTGGGCTGTATGAATTTTGTTGATTTCACGATTTCGTTTTCAACGTAATTTTCTACTGATCTGAACATCCACACTGTTATGAAAAACTGCACCGAATTATTGAAGGAATTATTGAAATTTAAAATCAGGGCATTATATCCTGTGCAATAAAATAGCAGTGGCTTGTTTTTGATAGAAATTCGTAGCGCCTTTTGCAAAAATCTTTGAGTACGCCATGTTGAACAGGTTCATTTCTAAGTTGGACAAATAAAGTATTTTAACAGAACATCAACACGATGTTTGCGTTAATCGTTTTACAATGGCTGCCATTAAACAGGTTGAACATGAACAGGCTGTGCACAGTTTAGATTCGGGGGAGTTACCAATAGGAACTTTCTGTGACTTAACCCGAGCATTCGATTGAAAACTGACTGGAACACGATGCTGAGAAGAGAAGAGAGCGGTAATTAATTAGAGACAGACAATGAAACGCTAAGAAGAATATATAAAAGAACGGCACCTGGCGAGCTTGTTAGAACACGCAAGATATTATAAAGTACCTGGAAGCTCTAGAACGGAAGATAGAAGAGAGGAACAGGATGATACAAACCCCTTAGAGGAAATAAGAAAATACCGAGAAGATGTGGAGTAATTAAAACAACAAATCAAAATAGGCAAGAATGGAGAAGGATTCAAGAAACTGACGCGAAGGAAGAGTCAAAAAGAGAAGGCTGGGGATAGCAACTCTGCAGAAACAAACTCGAAAACCATGTGCAGATGTAGATCTTCCATCGAAGAAAGGCCAACGCTCGGTCATGGACTTCGTCGACGAAGTGCTCGCACTCGTCGATATTGAGGGAATTCAGGAATTCCCTCAATATCGAGCTGTTGGCCACCAGTCCCGATTTCCAAGAGTTCCATGCCAACGTTTCAAGCGATGAAGCGTGTAGAATGTTGTATAAACATTTTTAACACTAGTAAACACTATTTTGCAAAATTTTTTTGTTGGTGTATTTCTAATTGCGGCCAGCGTATTACAAATCTTTGCTTTTCTAAAGCTACACAAAAAAATGTTAGAGTAACTTCTATGATTGTAGCAATCATCACTACAAAATAGTTATAGGACCCGTAGACCAATTTGTAGCAGTTAGTGATGGGATATTATACCACAAAGGTGATACAAAACTAGCAATATTTGTATGAGCGACTTATTAAAATTTTAATGTAACGAATTATAGCAGTCAGTACATTAGATTACACAAACTGGAAAAATTATTTGAATAATAAAACTAGCAGCGAGCACAAATTATGTAACGTTCCTATAGTTATACAATGGTTCAAAGAAAGAATAAACTAACTAACAGCTATCTTGCATCTGTGATGTGATATGTTTGAGTTTTAATGTATAGAATTCCAATCTACCTTTCAAAATATTCTTGCACGAATTGTTAAACATTTTGTGTTTTATTGTCAGTATTTCGCTGTTTTCTGTTCTTTTGTTTAAATGTTTGATTTTCTAATTTTTGTTCTTTTGTTTGGTACACGAGTGCTAGAAGATCTGCAAATTGTAATTGTCACTAGGTAGCAGATGTGATAAAAATTTCAAACTTATTCACTAGATGGCAAGATGAACTAGTAGTGCGAGACTTTATGATATAGTGCATAGTGAAACACACATGGTATAATTCCCATCGTACTTACTTCGGCCTAACAGTGTACTGTGAGCTTTTGTTACCTCAATTAGGGTTTGTTTTAAGAGATATTGGAACGTTGTGGTGTTCAAAACTTACACTTATGTATGTAAAAATGGCAACTGCTAAATATGGTTGCCCTCTAGACCGCCCCATTCACCCCAAAAGCCTACAGGCAACCAATCACTGAAGGTGTTTTGATTGCGCTTTTAGTGATCAAGATAAATGTTTTGCACCTTTACCCTGCATACTCTAATCAAATTGTTGAAAGGAAAACGCCGAGCCATGTCATTCGCTGTTCCTATGGTGTGGTGTGAGCCTAGAGATCATTTTTCAGACTGCTGCTTTTGTCTCACAATTATTGCAGAGAATTTATTTAATACTATTTAATATCTTCAGTGCTTGTGACCCATAATGAAGGGTTGTTTGTTCCTGTCTGGAATTTGTAAGTCAATTTTAAGTGAATCAGAAGGTGCTGAACGTATAGAAGAGTACTGCTCTTAATATCATGACAACTCGCTTCAGCTTTTTAATCAAGAGGAATTGAACGATATAATTCGAAATGTAAAACTTTCGATATAGCAAGTTGAACTCTTGAGGTCGAGACTGCAACAACAGAACCTTCTAGCTCCAAGAACAAAAATTTCTTGTTTGTTACTACACATTGGCCGATTTATTTCGCAATATTCCCTTAGTGTTGTTCGTTTTTGCATTTATACATTTATACTTTTATTTATACATTTGTGTTAATGTTTTTAGTTATATCGTTGCTTTTCATGTTATTAATTTTGACTTGTCCAATATCCATTATAGACCCACTGGCAAAATAAAATTATTATTGTTAATAGGATTACTCAAATATTTTAATGAAAATTACTCCTTGAAAATACATCTAATTTATGCATACAATTTCAACCTCCGTTCTAAATGAACGCCTTTTTGTTTCTTACAATCTGTAATGTGGTTCTTTGTATTTTATTGAACATTTACTAGCATCTCCGAAGTATTATTTTGTGTCAGGCATTGCGTCAAGAAATTCATCCAGAAAGTTTTTATTGCGGAAATTTTTCAACAACTTTCACTGATGAAAAAACTAAATCTAGTAATTTTATGTTCAACTGTAATCAGTATTTGTTTACGTATTTTCGCTATTTATTATTCATACGTGTTGGTTAACTTACAGGACCACGCATGTAGGTGAATGCTGGTTACTTCGAATATATACCAAAAAATACATTTGCATTAACGAAGTTTGCAGTATTTCGGCACAGCACCCTGCTTTTAAACAAAATACCTACCGGCATAGTTTCATATTTAATTCACTAAAAAATCGACGTGTTTGGGTATAGTATTGTGTCTTTAAAAAAGATTCTAGAGCAGTTTTTCTATTACAATTTGTAAAAATATACAGGATGTTCCATTTAAAAGAATTGATATAACGTGAATCGAACCTGGCAACGATATTCATGATTTTCTTAGAAAAAATCTTCAATGTTTTACCAAAAACTCACAGTCTTTCAGTATTAAATAATTGTTTTATTTAATACAGTTACAGACTAAGATCTAAAGCCAAAATCAATGGTCCCGATAATAATGCGATTAATGTGGTGATATAATTATGAACAACAGTTATTGGATTTAAATCAACTAAGCAATATAGCTAAACCAAGAACAATTACTATGATGTTAATCGAAAACACTCCAATCGTAAGAAGGCGCTTTATAGTGCCGTAATTAAACGTACGTTCAAAATCTTGTGTAATGTTTGCAACAAATACAGTTAATTTCATCTTACAAATTTGTGAACATTTTACACTTACCAATTTGACAATCTTCATATGGTTAATGCACCAGTAAAGATGCATTAACCATATGAAGTTTGTCTTCAATCGTACTGGCTAGCGACTGAAGATGATTTCTTACGTGAAAAATATTTTTCTTTCTAAATTAAGCATAAGGTCTACGTGCGTCTTGTTATCTACTGAATAGATCTATAAGTATGAGAGGCTTTTCGTGTCACGCCATCGACAACTACTCATCCTGTACATCAGTAATTGTAGATATACGGGATGAGTAATTACTATGGAGAGTTTAGAATCGTATAAAGGGTTGTTTTTCAAGTGTTTTCAGTCACTTCTTTGAACATGTTTTACATATTCTTCATTGTGTCGCATTGTACATTGGTGTTATTTATAGTAATCGTTGACATATCGTTGCGTTGGGCAAAATAATCTGACATGATAATCTAAATGCAGCGTTGTCCAACGAACGTTATCAACGAAACATCTTCAAACACTTTCAAAGTTACTAATTTGTGAACATATAAATCTTTTTAATTAAAGTCTAAAGTCTAAAATTTACTATTTTTAACACTTCCACCTTCTGTAACCATCAGCTTTTTTGGATATATATACCCATTTTCCCTTACTTCAGACATCAGTTGGTACGAAGCAATCAACAACTTGCAAAGGTAAGATTCTTATAACTAACTTCAATTTATTTATTACAGCTAACTATAAACTGTATTTATTGGCATAACTTAAACACGTTATTTGTCTCAATTTGGTTTAATTGCTCCAGATATGTTGGTTTTCTTTTGCGCTGAATAGCGCTTCTTGAAATGTTCAATTTTTAAGCACTGTACTAAACGGATGTCCTCGGACCCTCAGCCACATTCAGTTGTGATGTTTTCTGCTGAACGAACTCACGAACACGTATCAATGTTTGGACATCAGTAATTGACCCTGCCTTCTCGAGTTTTTGTTTACCAAAAATTGCGCACAATTTGTGAATAATATCCCTCTGTTGTTTTCCTATCAGAATACAACAGAAGAATATCGCCAAATTGCTCTTGCTGGGACATCTTTAAAACCATTAGAATGCATCTAACGTAATTTTTAATCCAGCATTTTGTTGCAGATGAAATTTTTAGTCTTCTTCGCTCTTCTTGGAATTAGCTATGCTCTTCCCGCAACGTTCACTCTCCAGGAAGACCTGCAGAGAATTGTTGACTTGATTCCCATCGAGGAAATGAAGGAAGTCGCTCACCGTTATAACGAAATAGATCCAGATTTCCAAGCTGTAGTCGAATACCTTCGAGGACCAGAGTGGCATGAACTTGTAGACTTGATTGGAGAGAACGAGACTTGGCAAAGATTCAAAGTATTCATGAGCGACAACGGTATTGACGTAGATGCAATCATCCATGCTATTCACGAATTCATTGAAGGCGAACATGACCATGGACACGACCGCGTCCGTCCAACAGCAGAAATACAACGCTCTGTTAGGGATTTCCTCGATGAAATACGAGCGCTGATCGATGTTGATGAGATCACATACACAATTAATGATTTATTGAATACTAGCCCAGCCTTCCAAGAATTCTTCGCCATCGTTTCTGGCGAAGAATCATACCAGCTTGTGGCGGAAGTCAGTCAGATTGAAGAATTACAGCGTATCGTACAGAGTCTTCGTGAATTAGGTATGGATGTTGACGTTTTCCTTAATTTCATCTATAATTTACTCGGCTGGATTTAATCTGTCGATGCTCTTTAAAAGTAAAAGGTGACTCCGCATTGTTATATGGTTTCAATAAATACAAAATAAAATTTTAAACAATTAGTTTGTTTGTTTTGTTGAGACATACTTTTTTTTTATACAATTTTGAGAATAATATTACTGAAAACCTATTTCCTTTTTCTACGTCGATTTTCCTCTTTCTTTGAAATGATATCCTTTTCTCATACTTCAAGTGAACTTAGAATAGGATCTTTAGTTATTTATGCACATAAGTTTATAAAATTATCATAAGAAGTTGGAAAATCATGTTGATGTCTATGTACACTACCGTCCATTGAAGTTTGGCCAACTAATAAATGTTTAAAAAATAAAAAAACAAACGAAAATTAATATCAAAAAATAAATTTATTGCTCTAAAGGATAACGACTATTAAAATTTAAGGCAAAATTAATTTGTTTTTCCCTGCAGTTAGTAATCATCAAAAATAAGTAAATGCGTAAGACTATTTCTACTGCTGCATGAACATAGAATCTGGTAGACGCCAGAGGCTTCTAGATGATTGAGGTATTTGATGGGAAAATAGCTTGAGAGTTTGAAATTAGGTTTGAAGATGGTTTTTATATTGTTTCTGAAAAGGATCCTGTTGATGCGGTCGATAACAACACGAATGTAGTAGCTGCGCTTGCTTACGGAAATTATTAGATGAGGGAAGTTGCTGTAGAGAAGGGTTGATGTAGAGATTAATGATAACTCGGACATCTTTCTTAGTATAACTATTACGAATCAGAGCCTCTATGATGGGTCTAGAAAATGAAATGGCCCTTTGGATAAGAAGATTGATAGCATTAGATTTTTGGCCTGGGTGATGCAGTGAGATATCTATTTGTAGGCGTGGGTTTTCGGTTGTAGTAAATGAATTGTCCCAGCGCACTGTCAGGACACCAGTGTATGAGAACATGTAGAAAAGGGAGGCTCTACCTTATAAGATAGGAACTTGCTCGTGGTTTTTACCATGAAACTAGAAACAGGTAGAAGAACTGCAAGCTTCCACCAAGTCAGCCAGATACTCCATTCGATATAGGGTGGATAAGAATTCGACATAAGTTGACAAGCAAAGGATCTATTGTCAACTCTTTCAGTCGTTTGACGAAATGTTGGGAATTTTGGATGAAAGAATCGCTGTGTCCAGCGTAAGGTGTTAAGAGATTAGAAAAATACTTCGATAATTTCTAGATATAGGAATAGGACGTAAGGGGATATTGGGTTTGTGAATTCTGGAAAACCGTATAACTTAGTGGCTGAAGAATCACTAGGGAGAAGTGACCTCTGAGTATCGGTATAGATATATGATGTTTTAGAGAAGTTAATAATGGACCGTCCAATTCGGAGAGTATTATCACGTTTAAGAAGTTGATAGGTTCCGTCTTGCAATAAGGAAAGAACTTCTTGCTCATACTCTTTGCTGTCAGAAACTCTGGCTTTAATAAGCCTGAAGTCCGACCATAATTTTGCTACATTAAGGGCTGATAAGAGAAGTACTACGGCGATCCTGGAGAGCGCTAGAACATTCCGTTAATGCACACAGATATCTCTGGTCTCTCACATCATCGTTCACCCCAAAAACGTGGTGAGATGTATTACAGATGCCTAAAAATTGAAATTTTTATAGAGAGCTGATTATCTTTAATGGTGAATGAACCATGTGGCGTAAATTCTTATTTTTTTAATAAAAGATCTTATTGTTACTAATATTTATTAAAATTCATCCTTGTTCATTTATAGAAGTTTAATATCTATAAATGCAATTTTTCTAATTATTTTTAATAAATAGTATCAGTAAAATGTATAAATCAGAACCTCTTGCAATATTTCTATCTGCGGATTATGGCATTAGCTCCCTTTGGTTTGCGTGTATTTAATATTTTAAATACAGAGAACTGTTGGCGTTATCTAGTAACTGATAGCTTGACGAATCCGCTCCGTCTACTAGCAGCCTTCCAACGATGCCACATGCGTGCTACCTGTTTTTTCGTATGTAGAAAACATTTTAAAAGATTATAGATACGCTAGAGCTAAGTAGAGGTCACTACCAGGTTATATTGTAAATTAAATAATTTATATTAATTATATAGTGCATTAATGTAATAAAATTGAGTTTTTAATTCAAGAGTTTTTAACCGAACGTAATCTAAACCATATCTGTAGTAAAGAAGCATATCTACAATATTTTATTTAGTTTTCAGTTCAACAAATTCAGTAATAACCTGAAGTTTCTATTTATTTTAAATTTGCTTATCTTAAAATTTAGTATTAATTACTAGTTATTTAATCCACAACTACTTCTGAAATGGATAGAATTTAACGCCAATAGAATTGACGATTTTCCAGTAATGTAAAATCTATATGTAGAGATATAAAACAACGTTATAACTGTTTTCCTAGCATTTAAATATAAATATTGTTATTCAATATCTTTAAAGTGATTTTATCGTATGGCGTTTTAGTTTTTTAAAAAAGAATTATTACACTTCAAAGTGAAAATAACAAGATCCGGCTGCATCAAAATAGATGTGCCTAAACCATATTTTTGTGCAAATGCCTCTCCTTCATTCAACGTTCAAACATAAAACTAATCTTAAATATCTTTCAGGAGTATACAGAAGGAAGCGTCTAAGAATACAGATGCGTACTTTGCAAATAACATCTCTTAAAGAAAAAATTGTGAATTTCTTTAACGGAGTCTTAGGCTAGGAACAAAGGAGATAGCATCGATCACAATTGAAATAATTTAAAAATCTTTAATAATCCACCATGTTCTTGCTATGTTGGAGAATATGGGAGAACCGATTCTACATATTTGAAAAGATTGGGAAAGATTGGAAAAGGTGTACGAGGTCTTATTTACTATTGTAAAGAGAATTGACAAATACATTTTTTCACACATTATTTATTTTAATAAGTACGTTTCGTTTTTTATTCGTGTTACTTGAGGCGAAAGAAGTGATACATTTCTGCTTTAAATTTAAATTAAAGATTATTATTTCGTCGTTTATTTTTGTTTATTTAAATAATAATCGATTTACGTTTCGGAATCTTGTTTTATTCGTTTTTCAAAATGTTTATTTAAAAGCGGCCTACAATATAAATTTTACAATATTTTAATATAATTATTCACAGTATTATTTTTAAACTTAGCATACCCAAATAATAAATTAAACTTTAAATTAATTACAAAATTGGTTAAATAAAAACAGAAAAGGAACTCGTAATACTGGTGTATTTTAAGTAAAGTTAAATGCACACGATTCGCTTAAGATCAACTTTATTGTGTTTTTCTTCTTTGATGATGCTTATTAGATAGCTACTTTTTTTAAAATGAATCTTTTTTTTAATGTACAGAGTGTCTCACGGGGAACTGCATCGAGCGATATATGAAAGAGAAAATCAGAAAATTTTGAAAACTTGGTAACATATTAAAATCTAATTTAAGGATAAGTAAAACCAATTAGACTGTCTTACAATATTCTCTATTAAACATATTAATAGCGACCGGCTTTGTGTAAAAAACACATCGTCAGGCCTTAACAGCGTTAATTAATTAAGTCAAAAATTTTTTTTTGTTTATTTTGCCCTTTCCTGTTTCTCTTTCTAGTACGGCCTGAAGATGTGTTTTATAGACGAAACCGGTCTCTATTAATATGTTTAATAAAGAATGTTGTGAGATAGTGGACCAACTTGTTTTACTTATCCATAACCATGAACTCACACTAACTAAACTAAGATATTTATCTAAGATTTCCGGCTATATGAAAAGTAACTATCAACTTTGTCATTTTAAGTAGAACATCCTATGCATTAGTTACATTTTTGAATTCCTAGCTCAATTTTCAATTCTCAAAGGTTTGTTTGATAATACAAATGTTGCTTTCAGACAAAAAAGGAATAGTGCTCACCAATGAGAAGCAGCTTATGTAGCTCTTATCCAAACATATGTAATTTAGTTTTCAATTATAAACAATGTCAGTCAGCTATACGTTTGCAGCTCAATATCCACAAAAACAGAAGCCTCCGTCAAACGCCAGTTAAATGAATAAAAAAACAGAATTGAGCGAAACTTTGGATTCGTCAAGGCAAAACTTCAAAAACATAGTAACTGCGAATATATTTTAATACGGTCCCAAAAGCATCAGACAACACTATCTGGACGAATCAAGACAGATTTACAGAAGAAATTCGAACATGCATGTATTTAAAATATGGTACAAAATTTCCAAGAGAGTTGGCAGCTCATCGTTTCATCATTGCTGAGCACTTTTCTTTTAGAAAGAAGTGGTGTACCACGTACATTTTTCTAAATATCTGCACTACGGCCAACAGTTCTTGTAAATTTCACAGCTGTAATAATTCACATGTACTCAATCTGTGACTGTGAGCTAGACATACCAACATAGTTATTTTATCAAATAAACCCTAAAGTTGAGCTAGGTATTCAAAAATGTAATAATATGTAAGCTATTCCATTTAAGATTGCAAAGTTGACAATTATTTCCGGTATAACCGGAAGTATCAGATTATCAGAAATATTTTAATTCAATAGTACGTGTAGGTCTTAGTGCACTGCCAACTTTTCGGAATTTTCCATTGCGTACTCTTTCACGCAGCGACCGATGTAGTTTCTCGTGAGACAGGCTATATAACTGCTTCAAATTCATATTTTTCCGATTTTTATTTGCATTTTAGGGTTAAGTTTATTTTTTTTTCTAATTGACTTCTTGTTGATAGATTGAAATAAACATTGTGTTATGCCTCGAGTATCACGTAGACTTTTACAAACATATCGCAATAATACGTGTTAAAACATATCCTTGATAGTACAACAATATGTGCGGTAGTTCTGCTAAAGATTTGTATTTGCCTTTGCTATAGCTTGAATTTTAAAAGGTAAAAAAGGGGAATTAAGTAAACGAAAACTGGCAGGTAGTAAATAAGACTTAATCGATAATTGGACGTTGTTGAGAGCAAGGGGCGAGCGCCCTTATCTCGAAATATATTGGGGAGATACAAACAGGTATGCGGGAACATTCAGTAGCTCCGAACTCCGAACATGTCTAATTTATAGTCGAGATTAAAGTGCGATATTGGTGAACTTTTCCAGTACCGAAATTATTTCGCACGATCGTGGTCGCGCAGTATTACGGGCAGAATTTATTGTGTGAGATTTGCACTGTGGAGATAATGGAACGGCCGACCCGAGCTAAAATTGAGACTTCAGCCCAGAAACCAGAGCAGTGTCTCTCTAAGAATACTATTTTATTATTGCGATCTTATCTGTAAAACTCGTAGGGAATTATATAGGTACATAAGTAGAGACGAAAGATTTAAGGTGAATAAGATTGGGTATAAAATGTTTATAATTCAAAGCTTATCGCTCATCTTTTACATTAAAATTTTTCCAGAAAAATACAGAAAAATAAGGATCCTTAAAAAATAAGGGTTCGAAACAAGAATTGCACATACAGGGTGAAAATAAAAATTGGAAACACCTTTTTCTCTCCGACGATGTTATAGATACAAAAAAATGATCGAAAACTGTAAAAATCTGGTGAAAAGGAGTTAAATTTTCGTAGATATGACTATTTGTTTACATATATACATACAACATAATTACAGAGCCTATAAAATACACAAACTTCGTAATCTTCTTCCTGGTGATGCTCTGAGAAGGATACAATTTTGCAATTATTTAATATTGCAAAATATTATACAAATTCAAATTTTTTAAATAAAATTTTATGGTTAAATGAATCCAAACACATCCATCTGAATCATTCAATACGAATTTCCAAATATGTTTCCCGGCCAACGTATGGTATGAAGTATAAATAGTACTATTTTGGGTTCATATTTTTATAAAGTCACTTTAACACGTTCAACATGTTTAAGTTTCTGGCAAATTTAATTTAAAAATTATTTGGATTATAGCATTAGCAGTTAGATGCTGTTGAATGTTGAATTCAAAAATTTCTGCCTCCCGAACACTTTGCTTCTTCGACAGTCGCTCAAGGTTTAATCTACTGGTGAATATCAGCAAGTATGAAGTAATTTCATTCATACATGTATCTACGCCCATTACTTACAATTACGAGCTTAATCAGATTAACATCGAACCTGTCGAGTTAATTACCGGCTTAGCAATTTCATTTCATAGCAGAGTCACTTTTGAGCAACACTTTCTTAGCATCTACCTTGCGGATAGAAGATCTTTTGGATATATGCTGTGAAATTGCTGAAACCGACGACGTACATAGATTTGAAATCGTTTGCACCATCGAACCATTGAAGATACCGCAAAATGGTCATAATCCCTGTAATCAAACTGTATATAAGGAACCATCGTCGAAATAAATATTTTAAAACATTTTTGAAATCGTCAAATCGTCCGAATTTGCAAAGGGGTACCCCTTAGATATTTTTTCCATCATTTTCTTAATTTTCCTATACCCATATAAGTATATCCAACGAACAACTTCATTTATAGATTTCGATACCCCGATTTTCTATCTCTTACGGTAGCGAGCTTTAGAGCGAGCTTTAGACTAACTTTTAGAATGTTGGGAAACTTTGATCCTTATCTTTGGCTTTTTTAAGGGTGTAATTCGAAAAATAGACACGATAGGTAAATGAGGGTGCCTGAAATCGATTCTTCGAGTCCGATTCTACTCAATAACATATAACTGAAGCCTTTGTATTGAGCTGAAAATTCCTCAAGGGGATTTAGAGTAAAACACAAGTGTCATACAACAATAATGCGCTCTTGTTAGCTCCCGTCTGGAATTCGCGTCCATCATCTACATTATCCAACGTCTACAAAACAATCTCTAACGGTGGTCGGTGGTCCGGTGGTAAGAGGGCTTGTGCTTGACAATTTTTTTAGTGGGCCCGGTACACTCCCGAGTCACCATTCACAATAACTGTATTCTTTATTACGGCAAAGGTGATAGTAACAAGGCAATGGAAGACTTCATATTCGCAATTTACACACTAAAAGATTATGTTAATTACACTGGCCGCAATTAAAAATGCACCACAAAAAAAAGGTTTGCAAAATAATGTTTATTAGCTTCAGAAATGCTTGTGCTACTTATAAACATACAAATCAAAGACAAATCAATAAAACAAGAGCGTTAAAGGTAATTGCAATAAGGAAGGTCGGCAGCTACGAAAGTCATTGTCCGTAATGATGTTCTACGCGTTTCACCGTTGCTGCGTTAAAAATGTTGGTGGTGAACAACCAATCACTTCAAACGAAAATCTTCTCGAGGAGTGGTCTTACTGAGTACGCCTGAAGAACCTGCTCTAAGTTCCAATGCTTAACGGAATGATTGCGATTAAGTCTAAGTGCACGTTCTCGTCTGCGAGTCGTTACTCACAACTGCTCGAAACATTTTACTAATTTCTGTACATTTGGATTGCAACTAGCGGACCGTAACAGGTGTTCCTGTAAAAACATGTGCGGGACACCTCGTTCTTGTAAATGCTGGGAACCAAACTAGACCAACGCATTATGATAAGCAATCGTTTAAGTTGAGCTTCTGAAATACTGAAAATTTAGGGGTGGTGCACTTTTAATTGTGGCCAGTGTATCTTAAATACAAAGATTAATATGCATAGAGAATATTGATGAGAGTTGACACGAATTGAAAAGTGATATTCAAAAACGGAATCATGTAAAAAGTCAAACTTTATCGTATGTAGCGGAAGTAGCATATCCTGTGTACTTACATATATATTCTGTATGGTGCA
The DNA here is from genome assembly GCA_902654985.2 of Oryctes borbonicus. Classification (NCBI taxonomy): domain Eukaryota; kingdom Metazoa; phylum Arthropoda; class Insecta; order Coleoptera; family Scarabaeidae; genus Oryctes; species Oryctes borbonicus. The sequence goes on along the minus strand of LR736860.1, from coordinate 9,102,008 downwards.
GTGCTTGCCACGAAATATGTATTTTTTAGTTGAAAGATTCACAGTATCCGTGGTTCTTCTCTAAAGCTCCAAAATTGATATTAAAACGACAGTGATCTGTGTTTCAAAAAATTTATTATAGTTTATGAGCATTAAACCTTCTACTAAGAAAGATATTGAATAGCGAAATAGTACATTTAGCTGCTGAACTTCTTTACAGCGCAGATAGATCAGATCTTTGAATAAAAATGTAGAGGAAGGATTTTATTCAGATTATTTGTTCTTAAGTTTCTTGAATTGTGAGCTGCTTTCTACTGCCTCAACTTAGCAGCTTGTATAACGTATTTCGCTGCGTGCTTGTTGTGAACAACTACTAATTGCTTCAACATGCTTTTGTGGACTGCGCACAGAGCTATAGAAACCCCAAAATTCGTAAAAATACAAAATATATATTCAGATTAATGAACAACGTATGTATATTTATTATCATTTTATTTAAATATATTATAAATCATTTCTTGTATTTACACTTAATAATACACCTATCAGCTAATAATCACAAATTCACATACAGAATAATACATAAAGGTTTTCAAAAAATAATAAAACGGATACACAAAGTAAGTCATTCTAAACTCTCTTCCTAAACGTAAATAATTGCACATATCTCCTGCCTATTTTACATGAAAAACATTTTGAAAATGTAGTAAACAATGAGACAACTATGTAAATTTACTGTTTATTAATTCATTAATTCATATTACGTGAAATTACTAAATAAATCCGAATATTGGCTTCAAAAACTAACTGTACATATTTGTATCACTATGAAAAGGAACATGGTTTGAGATACACCATCTGTGTGGCTATGTACGTAATCAGTAGATGTCGCCGAAATTTAGCGTTTGGCCATTCTGCGTATGTATGTGATGGTGGAGATCATCGATTGTTGGTTGGTGCGATAGTGACCCGTCTAATAGTCCGGTTCCTGTTGGAGACGGTCCATTGGTTAATTGGTTGGAACCGCTGGAGTTAACTTGGCCTCCTTCTTGTCGCATCAAATTCCTTCGCCATTTTGCCCTAGCATTTTGGAACCATACCTGATGAAGTGAAAATGAAGAGGGTTATGTGACTGACGGTGAACATGTATTAAATACAACAACAGAGCTACGTACTTTACGAAAATGAAGCATCTCTAAATGAATAAGTAAAGGTTTCATGACGTGATACTATCATTATCGATATTGGGATTATATTAATAATGGCAGCAATAATAACAAAATAGTTATCAAGCTATTAGCTATAATTCAGAGAATTCTAAAAACGTTTGTATTTTTTGTTCCATTTAGAAAGAAGAAAGAGTTTCACCCAATCGAGAACGCTTATGTATGTCTACAATTAGAAAAGTACCAGTAAAAATTCCTGGTATAAAATATTCAATTTCAAACATAATCACTACGCTACTAAGACTTACTCCAGAATAATACCTAATAAAGGCAATATTATTTTCTTAAAAGAACTTAAAAATAGGATATCTCAATTGTCGTTTAACTTTAGGTATCTGAATTAAATTTGCTTTATATTCCATTGAGGGATAATAAAATAAGAAAGTTATGTAACCCATCTATAATACTAAACACCTTGTATAGATTAAAATATTTTTCCAGAATGAACTACTAAATTATACTGGGACTTATGTTTGAAGTAATTTTTAATAAGCTAAATAAATAGCTGTAATTCATCAATTGCAGATACTACAAATCGATGAATTCAATAATAGTACAAGCACAAAAATTGCGAATTTAGAGTAACTAAAACTAAAATTCAAGCTTTATTAGTGACTTCAATAACATAAGTCTACGCTGCAATATGTGTTCGTTGAGAAGATTGTGACTAATTGAGAGTTGAACAACAATAAAGTCCAGTATTCCTATTGCCCTTTTGATTAATCGTTGATATTACTAAATTAATGATAAACAACTACAAGCAGCTAGCATGGCCGGGATACACTATATTTCATGAGTATACAAACAATCTAATATTCTTCACCTTCAAACTCCAGCAACTTTTGCCTCTGAACTCGAAGAAAACTGATGATGTCAAGCAAATTATGCAGTACATTATATTAGGAGAACAACTTGAATTTTATTATCATGTTGCTTATCGAAAAATATCCAAGAAAGAAAGCGATAATGATAACGAATAATTCCTTTTTAATTTTCATATTCCCAAATGAATAATGTTTGGTTGTAATATCTGCCATGAAACATATTTTTGTCCATAGTAGTGTTAATACATATGAAAAGAGTGCCTAGAAACAGTAACCAAAATAATGCTAGTGTATAGCTCATAGTAACGATAGAATGTGCAGAAGTTGTAACGCCTAAGCACAATGTCACCTTGCGTTAAGTTGTCCAAGAATTACTCCAAAGGTGGTTTGGTATCTGTACTCCGGTTTCTGTCGCTACTTTCCAGACGGCATTGCTACACTTCTTGGCGGCGCCAGGAAATATTTCAGTGCTATTTTATTTTTGGAAATTAGTGGTAAAACTGAGAGATGAACACCAGGAAAGATGGTTCACGATCTGTATCATGGACATTTCAAAACAGGATGATCAACGAGTTCTAAATGCCATCTACGCAGATGACACAGCGATCCTGGCAATATCGCGGAATGTCGAGTTGGCGGTCGAACTTGTGCAGGTGCATCACGATCAGTACTAGGAAGACGCAAGCGATTGCGTTTGCCTGGAAACAGCATGGTTCGCTTCCTAAGATTAAAGTCAGAGTGACGGAGATTGACTGGAACAGCAAGACGAAAGGCTAAATTTCGCGGAGGATCTCAGAAGAGCTCGAAACAGGGCATTACGTGCAGCCAGACAACTGCATCGCATCCTCTCCAACTTCCGCTTCATAAGTCACATATACGCCCGATCCTTATCTACGCCAGTCCCATCTGGATCATGGCGGTACCCGGCTACATTAACTCTCTTGCGAGTGTACAAAATTGCTGTTTGCGCTGGCTACATTGACACACCTGAGCGAGACTGAAGACCTGGCCAAGGCTCATCAAAAACTTTTTCGAGAAGACGCAAACTAGCGAAGATCTCGAGATGAAGAACGCTACCATCCGAAGAACCCTTTCAGGAGCGAGGCATAAGACCAACTATGATTACCTAAGTAGGCTGGCATAAATATCATCATTCATAACGAATATAGGATACTAACGGATATGTTTCTTTTTTAGGAGGACAGCAGAGAAAGGTGTCCAGGACGAAGACTCTGATGCCCACACACCCAGGAAAGAAGACCTCAGGAAGATTACCAAGATGACACTGGAGGAGGATGGACCTAGGTCCGGATAACCAACGACAGGAAAGGTAACACCGTGTAAACAGAAACATGTCTATTGAGTAGTGTTTTTCTCTCCTCACATTGTTTTTGCTGGGACCACCAGGCTTGTTTGAAATTAAATTAAGGTTAGCTTACGATAAAATAGTAGACGGAGGAAAAGTAGTGTTCTGGTTTACCTGTTGGTCATTTCGTTATGACAGACAACCTTTTCTTTCATAATCTACCACAAATTATCTCGTAGTTGAAATCGTTGTTAGGTTTTATTATAGAATATTAGCATCCTTTCCTTTTTTTTTTGAGTTCTTTTGTTTTAGTTTAATTAGTTTAGTTTCTTCTTATAACATTATTTTTGGTGTGTAATATTACGGTATAATAACAAAAATTACATTTACATTACAAAAATTGTTCTAACATAGAAATTCAGCTCCTTTATTGCAGAAATGAATAAGTTTAATATGTGTGCAGTGCAACGAAATTGTAGTTATTTAGTGAAAGTTGTACGTATATAAATTTGCAATACATTGGAACTAGCTTACTTTCCCTATTGTTCAATTAAATGTTGTAATTTGTATGTAGGAGACGAATGTGAACAGTAAATGTTTTATCCAACATTGGAATATATTTTCCTATCCCTCAGTTTTCTAAGATATTGTATCCGATTAAGCGGATTTCATGTACGCATTAATGGAATTTCAATTTGATTAATTCAATAAAAAAAACTAAAATAAAATAGCACCAGCGGCGGCTACATAATGTATATATAGTCCCCGGTGAAATACCATGTGGCACTTTGAGGCTCATATTTTTAATAATAAGTTACCATTTTATTATTTTATGTATGATCAATACTATGAGCTATATTAGCATTGTTTTTGGTTAGCGTTATTTAAGTTTTTGCTTGCACTTTATAGGCATTTATTAAAATGAATAGCTTTTGCCACACTGAGACAAGACGTGTCTATATCCACGTAAGAGAGCCGATGCACCTCTGCGGTGCATAATACGTATAAAAGTGACAAATTTCCTGTAATTGAAAATAAACATATTCCAAATTTAACTTTTTTTTTTTATCTTTTAAATTGATAATTCTACCGAAATTTTCACTTACTTGCAAAACCCTCTTCGATAAACCGGTTTTCTGCGCCAATTGTTTGAGATCTTTCGCATCTGGATTTTGGTTTATGGCGAAGTAGGTTTTCATGGTCCTCAATTGGTGGTGTTTAAACGACGTTCGCATTCTTTTTGTTCTCTGCGACTGTTGTCCCGTGCTTGACGCGGGCGACGTTACGGAGGAATCATAAGATAGGGAATCCATTGATGATGATAATTCGCTTTGTTGCAACATTTCTATAAAAGAGTAAATACGAGTTGGAAAATATTTAATTTTGAATCTTTAAGTATGTGAAAATATATTTTTATAATAGATTTAGACGTTTATTTTTGTCTTTATAGTTGTAATTGTTTTTTTAAGAGTAGAAGGAGACGAACTATTCATCTTTATAGTTAAGGAAGAACAAACAAGAAATGTCGAAGGAAGTCTCTAGAATTCTGCTTTATAATATTACAAAAATTAAGTTACTACATTTAAAAAAATGAATGTTGAAGAAAAGAATATTGTCGTAAAAGTCACAATTTACAAATCAGAAAAATAAGCATAATCTTTACCAAAATCTAACAACTTTAGGCGAACGTACCATAACAAATAAGTAATCGCAATAAAGAAACAGCAACCAACAAAACAGGAAACAATATCGGGAAATAGTAACGAAAATGTGAAAGATGTGGTGTTTAATAACAAAACATAGCAAGCGTTGCGTAGTAACGAGCTTAAAAGTCCACGTGCTCCTAGTCAAATTTGCTTAAAAACAAAGACAGGTTACTCATTTATTAAAAATGTTCTAAGAATATTTGTTTTTATAAAATTTTAATATGAAGAAGCAAGCATAGCTTCCAAACACAGAAATATCTGCAAAGGGTTCCCTCAGTGGCGTTACCATATATGTTGTTATTGTGTGTCTTATTCCCAAATTTAATTTAAATAAAGAGATATTTCAACATTGTGGAATAATGCAACGCTTGGAACCCGGCGACTTAAAACCCGGATAAGGTTCTAGTTCATGGACATATTACCAGCTACAACTTCAAATAACCCTTCCTTCGTTACATCAGGACAATTTACAGAGGACCTAATCTATGCAAAAGCACATATTCAAGCAAAAAAGGGGATGCAAAGAATGAGAGTTTATAATGGGACAATTATTTCAAGTCGTAGCATCATTAACTAATTTTCAAAGATATAGATGTAAATAAAAAACAATTAATTTTTATAAATGTTTAACTAATTATGGTACGAGTTTTTCATAAAAATGGTTTCACTTGAAAATTCGGCAACCATTCAGGATCCTTTTCTAGTTCCAAAACCTCCAACTCTTTGAGAGTCCACACTTTTTTCTATTGGTTAAATATTGACCACATTATTATTGGATTCGAAATAAGGAAGGTAGTTTTTATCGACACTTCCGTCTGTTGATGGTTAAACCATTGTGACTTGTAGCAAGGAACAAGTGACATATCAGTACGGGTAATAGTTGCACTCATAAGTTCGATAAATTCTTTCAGACCTGCCTACTAGTTGAACGACTAGGAAATTGTTTAAATCGTACCCTTCCAATGAGCTTTTCAACAATGATGGAGAGTATTTTTTTCTTCGACATGTACTTAAGCTAGCTCCAAATTTACTGCTACTCAATCTCATTTTTCTCGATTCAACCACTTTTCATTTACATCCTATCCTACAGTTTCTTGTGCTATTATTTTTATCATTTCCTTTAACACACCACATTTTCCTCGAAACGATGTTATCCGATGTTACCAGTTATCTGGAAAGCGGCATAGCGAGTTTTGTAGTTGATATTACGAATGGAACTCCGAAATTTTTTAGCGTGAGATCTATTCATTTAAGTTTTTTTTTTTTTTTTTCTTTGAAAAGTGTTAGTTTTTAGTCAGTCCTGGCCAATGTAGAAAATAAAAAGTGTAAGAATAAAACGTATGTTGTAAGGGGGTTCTTTAGAAGCACTTTAAGCGCTACTTTTTTGGGCAAATGAAAATATTTCTTTAAAAATTTTGATTAGGCGTAAAAAAATTTTGTTTATTGCGAATGGTAAATACATTAAATTGATATAATTACGCTGATAATGCAACGAGATAATTGCACATATATTTGTAAGGATTAAGACGCAAGCTAATAAATTTATAGATTAGTATTATTACACCCATAAAGAATCGCGTTACGTATACATATTATATGTTACGTAGAAGCACTTAACAAGTATTTTCAAGGGATATACATACATATCCTAAACAAGGTATTGCCCCTTTTAAATCGCCATCGAGAAGAACACATGTGTACATGCCTTTGATAGTAGCAAACACAACAGGCGCCCTTCACTGAAATGTTTATATTTTCGTTGTATGTATGTCGCAATTATAGTCAAACAAAGGGGAACAATAGAAATATGTGAATGTACGGTAGCTGGGATACCAGTCAAATTTATTGTATTTGTTCATTACTATTGGTACAATACCACTCTCTTTGCCATACGTATTTACAATGTGACAACCAGGTCAATGCAATTGTTATAAAAGGTGCATGTCGGTGAAATATCCACCCAGTGAAATTGATAGTCTCCCATTTTTATGTATGTGAGCAGGTTATAGAATAATTATCGGTATATAGTTAGTTCGTTGAAATTAATAATAATGCTTTTTTGTAAGTTTGTAATAAAGTTTCAATTGTGTTGTTGTTTGTTTGGCATCACTGTATAGCACGATGATGTCGCAGTGCAAGTGTTTAATTTCTATTTGATCGCTACCTACAATTATTTAACATTGCTTCTAAGTGCTTTACTAAATATGAGATTCTCTTATGGTTTTGCAATTCAAGTAAGGCAATTATAACTATTACAATAAAATTCTTTATCCCTGGAATTATGCAAAGCCCACTAACAAATAACTATTATACATCACATTACAGTCATATTATTATTTTATCTTCTAATTAATTTGCGTTATTTATAGCTAGGCAAAGGTATTTAATTTGAAATAAAGTGTACATAATAGAATCATATTAGCTTATATATCATTCTAATGTACAATGTATACTTCTTATTTAAAAAAATGTGGCTGTTCGCAGATGATGAAAGGTATAATAAATTATAATGATGGATATTATATTCTTTATACTTGATATTATCTCATTTCTTGATTGTACAGTCAGCCAACATAATACTGTCTTTCCCTTTCGGCGTTTGAATATGAATAGGCTTGCTTTTCCAAAAATCACAAACTACACTACCCGACAAAAACATAGGCGCGGTATCGTTTCTATTTACGAAACAAAGTTTATAGACATTATATAAAATGTAAATGAGGGTTATTAATACTTGTTATGTAAATAGTCCATTTATAGATATTTCTGGGTATTTATTGCTTTATGAGGGGTAATTGAGATTTTCCCAGATCAAAATAGGAATTTTAAATGCGACGAAAATTTAGACCCATTTATTACATTAATATAAGCAAAAATGTTTTAATTTGATACTTCTCTTTATATGCAGCGGTTGTGCTGGTAAAGTGTACACATTTCACCACGAGAAATTATATTTTATAAAGTGTTTGCAATATGGGTAGAAAAACGCAATTATCCTTGATAGAAAAGGGTAAAGTTCTAGCCTGGCACCAGGATGGTGTTAGTAAGAAGGAAATTGCTCGTCGGTTACGAAGAAGCGATCATTCCGTTAGAAATTTCCTAAAAGATCCGGAAAATTACGGCAAACCAAAAGGCCAGGGGCGACCGAAAGCTGTAAGTGAGCGGGATAAACGCATGATATTGTGGTGTGCATCCAATTCTTCTGCGTCGGCGAGAGTTATTACAGAACAGGCGGGGGTACAAACACACGTGCGTAATGTTCAAAGGATTTTAAAGGCGTCACCGGTAATATCACGGAAGAAAATGTTGAGAAAACCGACACTTTCGGCGAAACACAAAGAAGCGAGGCTGAGATTTGCTGAAGAACACGTATCCTGGAAGAAATAATGGGAAAACGTTATATTTTCCGATGAGAAACGTTTTAATTTGGACGGACCGGATGGGTACTCGCATTATTATCATGATCTGAGAAAGGAACCAAAAATGAAAATGACCAGACAATTAGGAGGTGGATCTGTGATGATATGTTCAGCGATTGGATTCTGCGATAAAAGTGGAATAGTGTTTTGCACAAACAAAATGACATCTGTGACGTATAAAGACTTATTGAGTGACAATCTTCTACGTTTTGGAAACCAATGGGTCGGGCGCAATTTTGTTTTTCAGCAAGATAACGCGCCAATTCATAAAGGAAAAACCATTACTGAATGGTTTAAAGAGAAAAAGATTAAAACTTTACAGTGGCCGGCACGGTCACCAGACTTAAACATTATTGAAAACATGTGGGGTGAATTGGCACGTCGCGTTTATGGCGGAGGCCGTCAATATTTCACGGCACAGAAACTGAAAACTTCAATAGTGACGGAATGGCAGAATATCCCTAAAAATTATGTGTTAAATATATATAAATCTATTAATAACAGACTATTGGAAGTGATTAAGAACAATGGAGGATCTACGCATTACTGATCACTCATTTGTTTATTTTTGTTTTACATTTGCAACAGAGCGTTTAAATTTTTGTCGCAGAAATTGTTTAAACATTGGAGTAATAATTTATTATTCAGTTCATATATTACGGGAGGAGATATTTTTAAGTTTATTTTACTTTTATGAATAAAAACTTCATTAGATATCTAGCTAGTTTCGCAAAGAAATGTTGTAACCCTTAAAACCCGTAAAACATCTTACTGCGTCTAAGTTTTTGTCGGGGAGTGTAGATAGAGCATATCTATTTGACGGAACAAAATCACAACGGTTCTAACTAGTTTGGTATTTACGTAGAAGTAAACGTAATATTGTCTTTGTTTTATAAATGCTTAGTTATGTGGAAATATGAACAATTTGATAATTCAGAGAACCGCTCATAAACTCAAATCATGGGTAAAGGAGATGGTACAACCAAATAAATTGAAGTCTATTTCGTACATTAATTAGTAAAACACAAGTAATTAAAAGAAAACAATCATCGTTAAAGGTAGCTGTGTCCTGGCTATACCATCCCCATGCGATAATAACTTAAAACTCTCGTAGTGTTACATATTACTCCCTAGCATGGCAAATGTAAATAAATGTTGCAAATGGAAATAAACTGTTTTAAGTAGTACGAATTTAGTTCAGAATTTTCTAAAAAGTATGGACAATGTAATGAGCAGCAAATTAATTCAATTTAATAATGGCAACAGTCAATTGTTTTTTTTTTTTAACAAAACGACTGACTTCACGGGTACCGCGTTTTAATTTGGACATCATTGCCAAATGCACTGTCGTAAAATAAATTCTGTTAAGATGGCTCATTTCGCAATGTGTACAGTGTACTTTATCATGTCAGAACCAGTTGTTACATTTGTTATTAGCCCTGCAAGACTTCTTTCTGCAAGATCCCCTGAGCTGACACCTTTAGATTTCTTTATGGGGTCACATGAGACTATTCCAGATAATATGCAAGACATATAATTTCTTTTGTAATGTTTTGTTTGTTAATTTAAAGTAATAAACTTAAACAACGTACCAAAGAAGTGCACACAGGATGACTTATAATAGGTGCAAAAGGCTTTCATATCTTGTTTATGAAGATATTTAAAGCAAAAGGTGTTATATAAACATAGGTGCTATTTTCTTCTATTTATAGAGCAACAACAGATTTAAATTTTATTGATTTATACTATTATTGCGTGCATATAGATTAGGTCACCTAGTACCTTGTGTTTAAGAGCTGAACTACATGATTTGAATTAATGAAGCTTACTATTCTCAAAATAAAGTTCAGTGCAGTTTTTAGCTTAGATTAGGTAAGGTCTACATTTAAAAACCAAAGAACATAGTTTGTGAAAAAATTAATTCGACAGTTTTCAAAATTAATGAGTTTAAAACAGCTGAATATGCAGATATCGTTTATGTATATGGGTGCTGTGATGGTTACGGTCTTCAGCCATGTAGAGAGTATCGTCGAACATCTCCTAGTAGACGTGAACTTTCTCATAGAGTTTTCGCCCGAACTTTTCAACGACTCAGAGAAGCCTGCAATCGAGGTAATCACGCTAGAGAAACTCATATAAACAACGTGGAAAATGTAGTTGGTGCTTAGGCTTAGACGCACTGCATCGTGAGTAGTCACACCCTTACACCCATCATGTTCATCACGTCCAAGCATTACAACTGGCGTGTAGAGTTCTGTACTACAAAAAATCGCTGCATCAATAATAGCTTTCACATTCCGTTTTATGGATGAGGTATGCTTGTCCTTCAAGATCTCTGACCTAAACACCTTGTATTTTTTTTTCTTTGAGGCGATTTGAAGCAGCTGGTTTACAGTGTCGAAATGAACACACGTGAACAATTACTTACCCAAATAACAGTTAGATTAAAAAAATTCGTCAATATGGCAGAATAAGCGCATGTTTACAACCCAATGGTTGTATTCAAGCTCAAGGATGGCATTTCGAACAACTAATGCAGGCAATATTGTGTTACATAGTAATTTATCTATTTAAAATTTTTTGTTCTAAATGACTTCCTGAACAAGATATCAAAGTAGAATTTGTAATTATTTTTATATTTTATTTATATTTTTGAAACGACAACATTGAGGTTGTTTAGAATATCGTAGGTTTCGTGAAAGTTGCAGAACGATTTTTTCATTACAGAATCTCTTCGCATAGGTCGCGTATGCTTCGTGCATATAGGACCGTGCTCTCCACCGTAATAATCGAAATCAATAAGCGCGTTCGCATTGACATGAAAGGGAATAAACACAAACAGGACACTTGAGCACGTATGTAGGGTTGTTCAAGTTGGCAGTGGCAAGTACGCCCCCGTGAGATTCTCAATCCTCCGACGCTGCCACCTATACATATATCACGAGTGCGCACTTCAACTTGCCGTATGCATAAAACTGTGTAAATAACGTGAATGGCGAAGGTACGTTACCCTATAGTTATTTAAGACCGTGTGATATTACTGATAATAAGTGCGCATGTGGCTTGTATGTGGTTTGGGTAAAACAGCATTCTTCGTAATCTTTGCTTAAAAAATTATACATATCATAAAATATGTAATTTGTAGTATTGAAGTGTTTATACATGTACAGAAAATAATTACTAATTCTTAGCAATGTTAGCGCACCTATCAGTTTTGGGTCCAAATTGTGGTCTACACTATTCGTCATATGGCAAAACAATTTAGAACAAGAATCAATGGTAATGTACAAATTGGTCCAATTTTATTAATTCGTCGCAAAATAAACTGTATTAACAAAAAATAAATCATGACAGTAAGGATTAATTCAGAACAACTATTTCGGGATATTGTGCGGCGCGAGGTAGGCCGATATTTTACTCTTTAATAAAAAACAATATAGCAACAAATTAAATCTACAGAATTTCGTTAAAGGCAATCCAAAAGTTAGTTACATAGTTGTATATTTATGCTATTGCTAATGTAACAATAAAAATATAAATAATCCATTGAATTACCGGTAGTTCCTTTAACCTGTAAAATTTGTGCCCTCTTTGCAAAGTTTTACAATTTTGTAAGTATTTAAGTAAGTACTTAACTATTTATGCGGATGATATATCTGTTTTAACTGTTGATCGCGATGGTTCTAATGTATCTAACCGTCTATTAGAAGTTTTAATACAGTGGTTCTCTGAAAACAAGCTGTCGCTTAGTTTAGAAAAAACAAAGTACATGATATTTCACGCAAGACAGAGACAAGTGAATTTTGGAAACTTGGTAATGGATGGTACCCGACTGCAGCAGTCTTATGTATCTAAGTTTCTAGGTATTACATTCGAAGCCAACGTATGCTGGACGAACCATTGTCAAAAGATAGTTCATTATATATCGAGCAAATGCTGTTTTTCGGTGTATACGATCACAGATTGCACCACCTTGCCTCAGAGCACTGTATTTTGCTGAAATTCAGTCACGACTTCAATATGGACTACTGCTATGGGGTTCGTCGGCAGCTGCGAAGGAAGTGTTTCTAGCGCAGAAGGCGGTAATTCGTAGTATGGTGGGTGCTCACTTCACTGATTCCTGTAAACCACTGTTTAAGCATTTTAACATTTTGCCGCTTCCGTGCCTTTACAAATTTGAAGTGTGTTGTCATATTTTCCAACATCAAGAGCAGTATATCAAAAATGAAGACATACGCAATTACGCTGCGCGAGCCAGAAATAATTTGCATGTTACTGATAGACTGCTGAGTATAACTCGATCGGGCGTAAACAGTATTGGCATAACTATATGTAATAAGATTCCTTTGATTATTAGAGAGAGCGGGACACTTTCATTTTAAAAGCAACCTGAAAAGATTTCTATTAGAGTCCTTATTTTATTCCATTGATGAATATTTGTGTACATAAGTTGGTTATATAGTTATAAATATTGATAACATTTTTTTTTTGTTTTCTTTGTCTTTGTTTTTCTTGACTTGTTATATACACATTTGTGTCAAGTAATGAAATAAACATTATTATTATTATTATTTTTATCAAATAACAAACGATTTATCTAATCTTCTTCAGTGAACAACTTTCTGGTTTATTACCGAAGTTTGGTCTGATGATGTGCATTTATTAAATAGAATTTAGTGAGTTGACTTTTTTCTTCCTTCTCATCTTTGATAATAAAAATATAAAAGGCAATCCTTAAAAATAATATGGTTATTTTGTTCTTTATATGCAGCTGGAGTTGCCAAATACCATTAAGCTTGGTTAACACAGTACATATTACAATTATCGCAATCCAATGATGTTCTAGATGAGAGTTAGAAAATTCACCTTAAACTTTTACCACAACATTGGCACGTGATTAAGTGGTTTAAGCCGTCGTTCTCTAGGGAAAATATTGAAAAGAGAAAAGTACCATCCGTATAAAATACACTTGGTTCAAGAATTGTCAGATGATAACGTTGATCGACGGCTGAAGTTTTGCGAAAGGATGGATTCATAATGTAGACGAACATTCTGCAAGTAATGTGATATTTTCTGACGAGGCAATGTTTTGTTTAAAGGGAACAGTTAGTAGTTCAAGGTATTGGCAAAATGAGAATCCTCACTGGATTCATGAAGCACATATAATATCTCCATTTTTTATAGACGGTAATTTGAGCGGGGTGAAGTAGATAACTAAATTATTCCTGCACTTTAATACAATGGGTAGTTACCTCAGAATTTTGGTTTTTTATGGATACTGCTTTTCCAAATCGATGGATTGGATGTGGACGATTCATTGTTGTCCAAGCTTTAGTCCATTAAATGTTACCTTTGGGGTAATCACAAATCGCGTCAGACGACTAACTGCTTTGCAGGAGTTCAAAGAAGAAATTGTCGTTGAATGTGAATTAATCCGTAGTGAAGTCCTGGAAAAGGTAACTTAAGAATTTCTTAACACGCTTGGATATTTCTATTTCAATTTTTGGATTGGGAAAGGTAAAGTGTATTGTAATCTGCAAAAATATACAGGATGTCCCATTTAAATCGGAAGCATAGTAAAACAAAAAACTCGAAATCAAATGCATTATGTGTCGTTACACTTACCTGCAAAGTTTCATCAATATCATCGTTCCCATTTTAAAGATATTGCTTGGTTCCATACTTTATTCAAAGGGAGCATAACTACGTATGTAGTGTACGAACTCTGTGTTGTTGATATCCATACTATACCTATATGTATTCTATGATAGAGTGCATCAAGGGGTTAATAACCCTTTCATTTTGAAGCAAATCTCATTCTAAGGTATATACCAAAGGTATTGTCCATCTAGAAAGTATCCGGAATTTATTATTTTTCTTAATTTTAATATATTTCTTTTTTGTTACATCCTAAGACAAAAGTAGTGCATCAAGTAGGTTGTGCCGACTGTAGGCCATGGCAAAAATCATATAACAACACCAGCTGTCAAATATTGTTGATTATCAACAAGCTTAATATTTGTGAAATAATGTCGCAAGTAGAAAGAAGAAAGTTGGTGGAGTATTTGTATAGAAAAGGTGTTCAAAACGTTAAAAAAATAGTGTAGTTGAGTGAACTCGGAAAAAGTGCAGTATATGAGACAATAAAGAGGATAAAAAATAGGAGAGATATGATCCATGGACCAGTTTCTGGAAGACCGCGTAAGATTAGCGGAAACAATCTAAACGCTTTAGTGACTTTAGGACGACAAAACCCGCGCCTTGGGTTTCGAAAATTTGCTAACAGATTTGGAAATCAACTGTCCGCATTTCACTGAGAAGACAAGGTTACTTATCATGGAAACCAAAAAAAAATCCCTGATGACACTTCTACAAAACCAACGAAGAATAGATTTCTGCTTGTTGTTGTTTTCAGCTTGGTGCAAATCATTTAAAAATCCTATCAAGAGAAAATGTTACCGTTCAAATTTCCAAATTTCCCACAAAAATAATAGTTTGGGGAGCAATCTCTTAGCGTGGTGCTATAGCTCTCTCTATAATTGATGGCACCGTTAATAGTGCAAAGTATTATGAAATTCTTAATGGTTTTCTTCTTGAGTGACTCGTGCTTTATATCCCGAAGGGTGGCGTTTTCAACAGGATGATGCAAGATGCCATACTTCTGCCTACATTAAAGCTTGGATGCTAGAATAAAACTTGGCAACAATTCCATGCCCAGCAGCTTCCCAGATCTTAGTCCCATCGAAAACATATGGGAAATAATGAAAATTGAAGTAGAACGAGCAGTACCACGAAATAAAGGAGATTTGATTCGGTCAGTTTTACAAGCCTGGACCACTATCACCGAAAAGTATAGCGTTGGCCTCGTTTCGGGATTACCTGAACGTTTAGTTACGTGTTTACAGTTAAATGGAGATTATATTACTAAATGAGATGAATTATTTGTTGTGATTTTATTATTCAAGTAATAAAAACATATGCCGTCAAATTATAGCGGTGCTTTTTGTTTTCCGGATACTTTCTAGACGGACTATATATACATTTGGAATATCTAATGTAATTAAATAATTTACGAATAATTTTTAAATCACATGTAATAAATCTTTATATGATGATTCTTAGTATTTCGTTTGTTTAATTCTGCAGCTGTTTTCAGCGAAAGCCGCGATATAAATAAGATTCATATAAATGCAGTTTCTTTTGATCATTGATGAATTCTCGCGTTTCATTTGTAATGCGCGCATGCATGCGAGATACAGTTCTCGTTAAAATTTCTGTAAATGCGAAGCAGAAATCGGTAATGATTCAGATGCTAATTAGCGATTACTCTGTGCGTTCACTAAATCAATCAATAGATTGGAGAACGACCGACAGAATGCGCTGGTGCTGCCGCCTGTCACGCATCACGTCCGTTCGTTCGTCCGTTCAGCTGCTCTATTTTTGCAAGTCCAATCAAAACAATTTCCGCGAGTACCGGTTGCGGAGATGACTCGGACAAGTTTTTGCCGCGTTTCGGTCGAACCTTCGTAAAAATGCCCGGCATATTTTATGTCATTTCGTTTCGCCGTCCTCTCTATACAGTTCGAATTCCTGCTTTACTTCTCTTATTGTTCGGACGTTTCGGATCGATGATTGTCATTGGTTTGCTACGACGCAACGTCCTCTCTCTATATGTCAAACGACTTTAAAGGCGCACAAAAGTTCGGGCATTATATGAACGAGTTGGAAACAATGTCCTGCAAGGACTAAAATTCGCTCGACTAAAGGTTTTTATCGTCACGAAAAAGACCAGTTAAATTTATTACCGTTGTTATTAGTATTATATGTTATTAATGTTAGTATTGATATTAATGATTAAGATCAAAGCAATAAGCCTGAGTTAAATTACGAGTACTATAGATGGTGATCCAAATTATTGGGCCGGTATTGCTATGTCCGTTATTATTAGTTCTATGAAATCGATTAAATTGGTAAACTAATTGTGCTTTTTGTGCTGTTCCGTTTCTGTTACAAAAGCTCTATAGACTATTGGTCTGAAATGAATTAAAAGAGTGTTACTGTGGTTTTGAGTTTTTGCTATGCGAAACTAATAGTTTTCATCTTTAAAGAGTCAAAAGGATACATATTATAATTTTTCTCCGCATTAAATTGTGAAATGTATCTTTTTGGCAATTTGAGTAGTAGGCTATTTTTGAGTAGTAGGCTATTTATTTTTGCATAAAGTTACGACAACATATTGTAAATATCTACTGGGCTACAAATCAGTACCTTTAATAGAAGAAAAAATAATATTGTAGGCCACTGGACGGTAACCATTGAGTCGCGACCCAATCCTGGGTAGGAAACTTTGAAAAATAGGTCGTGGAAGAAGATCCTCGTTTGGACAATCATACAGCTACACTACTTCTTTTATTACATATGGGAGGATTGCCTAGAGGCGGGGCCCATAGGATATAGTTTTCCAGGACAAGAATTCGTAGTGGCCATATACGAATAGTACAAGGTGTCGTCTTTAAAAACTTATTCGTTTGTATTAGAGCAAAAGATAATTTCTCTCGGTATTATTTCAAATATATGGAGCTTACTGGCAATATTCAGCACACTATAAAGAATAATCATAGGTCTTCGCGTTTCAGTTTTTGTCGTGCTTAAATCTATATAGTGGCCAAGTTTTAACATAATAATGATAGCAAGGACTGTGGCGTAGTATGGTAAACAACACATAAGTATCGGCACCCTCCGCACCACACAAGTTTAATTTATTATATAGTAATATAATAATTAGTCCGGGACGGCCGTTTCGAGGACACGAATGGTCCTCAGCATCATCATTCGGTCACCGGTTGATGATGTGGACCATTCGTGTAAATTAAGCTTGTGTGGTGCGGAGGGTGCCGATACTTATGTGTTGTTTAAGTTTTAACATGTTTTTGTTTGGTCTTTAGATGAACAAATTCACTTGAACACTGAGGCTTGTTCTTTCTTCAAAGATTTTGCTTTAGCTGATGATCTTTGGTGATAACTCAGCTATCGACAATCACATTCCTCCTTGTTCGAGAAATCGGCCGGTATAAACTTTCTACAACAGTTTATGCGCAACCATCAAGCGCATGTAGGCTTGGACTTGTGGTCCAACGTGTATATCCATTTTCACAGTGCAATATATTTTCGCATTCGCAAATGCGAGCACTTTTTAGGTTTATTTGGCATGTACACGCGAAAATTGCGATGACCTCTGCCCCTAACGTTTCGTCGATAGTTACGCATTCCTACTATGTATAGTGCTTTTGGCAATTCGAATTTTGTAAAGAGATCCCTGATCTTATCCAACCGTACTTACACATGTATTACAGGTAGAATTTCTGCATTTACAATTAATAATTAATTCCACTACCACCACCATTTGTAGATGCGTTTCGTCGTTTACGGCTCATCAGCACAGCTTTGCGAGCTGGCACTCGATCGTAGGAAAGTCGTACGCAGATTGAGACTCGGTGCTATAGTCGGACCGACTGTCACTCTGTATATACGAGATGACATATAACTAAGTATTGATGAGAATATTTAAACTTAGACGTTGTAATCAATTAAAATTGCCGAAATTAACGTAATATTACCTCTAGAGAATAGAATACAAGTAAATATTCAACAATTCTGCGAGGATAGCAAGCTTCGGCTAGTTGGAATTCACCAAATGAAGTTAATTAAATAAATAATTAATACGAAATTTATTAGCCGAAGTTTTGCTACCGTCTCACTATTGCGTTAATTTCGGCAATTTTAATTGATTAAAATGTCTAAGTTTAAATATTCTCATCAATACGTGTTACGTGCATTTATAACGCAAAATATAAAAACAAGAATTGTGTTACATATTGAAGCAATGGCTTTCAGTATGCTAGAATGGGGCAGATCTATAAAATGCAAGCTTCTTTACAAAATATAATTGAAAATAATTGCAAATATTACCTTTACAGGGATCCGTCGTCGGGCCAGTTTTATTTTCATTATTTATTGACGACGTTGTTGATTTTTTTGGTGACTACAATGTTGTGTGCTATGCAGACGATACAACTGTAATAGGTACCAGCAATGAGCGGGATTACAAACTAGTTCAGCCGAGTTGTTGAGAGTAACTTTAGCTTCGTCTCAGAAATGGAATATTTATTGTTAGTGTTTAACCTCAAAATTAAATAGAATAATTTTAAAATTAAGGCAATTAAAACAATGCTTGAGCATTGACTCTTTAAAAGCTGTATATTTCTCTAAATTTGATTCTCGATTACTATAAGGAATTCTTCTTTGGAGGAATTCTTCTTTTACCAATGAAGTTTCCTCAAGTAGGTTAGCAATTAGATGTAGTACTGGTATCAGTCAACTAACATCTTGTAGAACCTATTTCGTCTCTAAAAATTCTAACCACATTTGAATTATACATTTTAGAAGCTTGCTACGTTCACAAACATAAAAATACAATATTAGAGACTAACACTGCGCAACATGATTACAGTATAAGAGATCCTAAAATACATCCTATGAAGCATAGTCTAAAATTAACAACCGATTGTGTTCATATTCTTTAAGTAAAAATTCATGACAGCCTTCCGGATAAGTGGAAAATGTATAACTTCAGTAAATTTAGAAAAACAGTAAAATCTTGGTTATTATCCAAATACTTTTCTTCATTTAATAAATTTTTCGATTACTTTTGTTTAATGTTAGTCACTTTGACTCATTATTTAACTATTTCTTCTTTCTTAAATTTAGAGATTGTAATGTTTTCATTTTGCTTTGTACCATTTCTCTGTTTTATTTCAAACTGTTCTGATCTTTGAAATAAAGCTTATTTCAATGATTTAATACATTTTCTGCAAAAATACCGATTATGTTCTGTTGGCTCTTCGTACACATTCATCATATTCCAATATGCTGATATTTCGTAAATGACTAAACAAAGAAATGACTAAAACTGAAAATTTCCCGAACATCTTTTGATTTATGCGCGTATAATCTTTTTCGAGAACAAGATCGTTATTCTTCGGTCGCATTACAAAGCGATCGTTCTCGGAAAAACAACAACTGTCTGAGTAGAGAAGCGATCAAGTGATCGAAAAACACAACAAGATCACAACACCCAATTAACGGTACATATAAAGAATGCCAACATATAAGGGTCAACCTTCCAATTTCCAGCGACACTATCCGAGCACTACCTGTACATCTGTGAGGTCACGCCAAGAACAAAACGACGAACGGGAGAGGCAAGAGGCAGAAACGGTTTTATTTTGTTTCCGAAAAACGGGTTAGGAAAATCGAATCTGTCTCTCAAATATCGGCAGCAAGCGCAGGGCCGGTTTTAAAATGCTTTTGCGTTGCCAGACCGATTCTACGAGTATAAGGGGCTACCATGATTATTAATGTAACATTTTCGGCATTTGACAGATAAAGAATTATGTTCCAGATTAAGAGTAGTGCGTGAAATGTTTACCGTTAATATGTGACCGCACTATACCATAGAGAAAAAACACAACTGGTTTTTAGTGAGCTGACATGTTGCGTTTAATGCAAATACTGCGATGGTTTCTCTAGGTTTTTAAGCAAGAGTAAAAGATTGATGTAACTTCTCCAGATGAACAAAGCATACTTGATTTTCAATTTGATCCCGTTGCCTTAAGCAAATCACAGATTTTATAGATGGTATCGATGGTCTAACCTAACTGATTTCTAGTGAGCAGGTCTTTTCCTGTCGCTTTTATATGAAATGGCAACAAGCTTTCTAGGGAATTTCAGCTTAGAATTTGTTTAGTTCAAATGTTTTTTTGTTGTTGTTATTATTATCCAGAAATGTAAACGTGCCAAAAATTGTCATCTTTCCGCAATATTTTTAAGTTACTAAAGAAAGTTGTTAGGTTCGTTCTGGAACTGTGCTTCGAATAGAGATATACGCTGTAAGATTACGATCGCCATCTTTAATAGTTTTCAAAACCTATAACTGTGAGTTGCACAGTTACAGTAACAAGCTGCATTAAATTGGTCAAAAAACAGCCACAATATATATATATATATATATATATATATCGAATTACAGATCAAAACTTGATTAAGCTGATGTCCGTTTTCTTGTTTTTTTTTTCTTAATAAAATATACTTAACTTTCAATTATTCCTCAACGTCACGCATAATTCATTACAAACTTTTTGCCACTACTTGTATGCTGGGCCACCACTGTTCGTCTAATTTCTTGGTAACCGTTCGTATAATAGTTACAGCTCTTTTTTGGTAACCTTTTGTTATGTGGTTGGTACTTAAGTATCATTTCCATTATTACTATAACTTCAGTAGGCACAGACATCGGGGGTCACGATCACTTGTATAATCTTGATAAAATTTAAGTCTGATGGATGGGGACACCAGGGCATGGGTATCTAATCTACTGGGAGCAGGTAGCAGTACATAATAAATCTTGCATATACATACTGACAAATTTTAAATGAAAAGGAAAACAGATGACCTAAAAAGTTTTTATTTAAAGACGCCTTAAATTATGTTCGTATTTCTAATAATATTTCAACAAACATCTTAGAGGTTAATTGTGATCAGTGCAAGCCAGACGACACGTTTAGTAAAATAAAGGGGTTCCTCTAATGGTTCAGGGCTCGACTTCTAGAGCAAAATTCCTTTTTCTGTCCTATTATCTAGGGAGTAAGGAAGTTAGGAGGTTATAAGCCCAGTCAAAGACGGTAGTGATGAAATGGGACAATAATTTTGTTTGATTTGCATCTTCTCATTTTCCCAAAACGTCCAAGTTAATGTAAAATCCCACAACAAGATTCCAACCTCTTTCTAGATAGAAAGATTATCAAAATTTGCTGTGATGTTAAAAGAATCGCCGTCGTGATCAAATAATGGAGTGAGGTGACGCTAGACTTTAAGTCATATTGTCTTCGAAGCCACCTGTGTCTGAGTGTATATCCAATGAGAAGGTGTTAATCTCTAGAATTCTAATTGTAGTTCAAGGTGCGAGCCACGCTTACTCTTTAGAAGTACCTGGTTTTCAGAGAAAAGTTAGTTTTCGTTTAAATTTTTAATATTAATTTAAAAAATCCATTTATTTCTTACAATAAAATTTAAATTGTCGATAGAGTGTCGCTCCCGAATCCCACGATTAAATTTTATCTAAACAATTTCAAAACATAAATTTCTAAGTGTTCACAGTTCACAAGTTAAGGAAATTGTAAACTACATGCTGTGAATTTTTTAATAATTAATTACCTAAACAGTTTAACATTTCCTGGTGCCAATGTCCTTATTCTTTGATTCGAGAAAAATAGGGTAAATAAGTTTTCTTCTCAGACGCTACTACCGGCGAGAAATTTGAAAGTTTTAGTTATCAAAATGGAGAAATTGTTACTAACCTGAATTACCTAGATTTGGTCAGACTGTGGAACATTTTGCTGGAAGATCATAAGTAATGGTAGAACAATAGGTTTGTCTAAAGGGTTCCCTACTGCTGAATGCTGATATGCATGGTAACCCTCTCGTTGGTCATAGCATAACATAATAACTAGGTTTTAACGTGTTATCATTGCTATTAGAGAAGATTCAATCTGAATTGATTACTCTTAGGTAAGTTTTATCTTATGTACCTTCCTTTCTACTTTATATATTCTCCGAATTGTGACTTTGGCGAAGAAATAAATTCGAAAAGTTAGGTTCCATTAAAAGGAAGTTGTTTTATTCACATTATTCTTTGACCCATCCCCTTGGTTGTAAATCCCATAATATTGAGTGCATTGAAGGAATACAACTTAATCAATTTTTTGAGGTTATAGCATAATATAATAAAGGATCTGAAAAACAGCTAACATGCGCTTTAATCAAATAACGCTCCTTGTAACTGGTTTCAGTTGATAGAAATTAGTTGTTGGATAAAATACAAGCAAATGCATATTTTTCTAACACTTCAAAATTTAGCGATTGAAATATTCGAAAGTGTCAATTAAATTGCTACCAGTGACACCTCTTAGAGAAGGCTTTGCTAGCTCTAAGAAGAGCATGAAAATTTGTTCAATACCTTCAGTGCCCTCAAACGAAGGAAACTAACGTTTTTGTTTTCTTTTTGTTTTTGAGCTGTTGTGCTAAGTAAGCTACTTAAAATGTACTCTCTTATTTGATATGATAACAATTGCCTGTTACCGCGAAACAACTACTTAGATTAAAATGCCGCCTAAGTGGATTAAAAAGTTCGCGGTTACCTCTTATCGCGAATCGTATTGTAAAGTGAAGAGAAATCATTGCGGTAACTTCGACAGTCGATAACGCGAAGCATTTTTCTCGATATCTTATAGAATTCAATCTGTTCCGGTCCTGTTTTTATTTATAGGCTTCACTTTAACCGTGGGTGGCCAAACAGAGCCCGTTGACAGATGAAAAGTATCCACAGATCGACGATTGGATAAAATGAATCCGGTAGCCAATTGGGCAGACGCTATGGCCGCTCGATCGTTCGCATTCTTGTCCGGCACTATCAATTGTACATTCCTGGCGATCGAACCAGCCCTCTATTTATTTATTGTTCCGCGACACCTGTCCCCATACACAACTTCCAACTTTGGTCGGGAATTAGCCCCTAGTCGTCAACCAATTAATTTTTGTCCCAACAATCCGCTCCTCATCTCTCTTCATGTCAACGCGAAAGAAAGAAATTAAAAGAATCCGAACGTTATATACTTTATCGCGGATGGAATTACTACGCTAGAACTTACATTAAACTAGTTGGTAAATATAGCATAATTATTCATTAATTCATAAGTTGACTCGTCTTCGATCATTAAGTTCTGCTTCATCATTGAGAATTTAAGGATAATTCCAACCTATAACCTTATGCTTTTATGAACTAGAAAGAATCAATGTGGGCTTAGAATAGTGAAAAGTAATCTGTGTGTTTATGTTACTATTTAGAGTGTTCCATTTCAGATGAAAATATGGTTATTCCTTTCCTTTGCTACGAATTTGTGAAAGTAGTTCTTTACCTTTGGATTAAATTAATTGATTCTGCAGATTAGCAGTTTCATGCCTATCCTCTAACCAATTAGTGTAAGTTTAATTAACGGCTACAATAACATTGCCTTTGTACATGCGTTCTACACTATACCGAATATCATTAGAAAGGAAACACCGTCTAATTTGTTTTTAGATTTTATCATTTAAAGAGATGATACAAAATGATTTCTAAATAATGAAAAATATGATTCAACTTTGCACAACTTAAATCCGGATATAATGTTTCTTACGTAATAGCAACATTAGTAATGTCAAAACTCTAATTGCTGCTGTGTTCCTGCATATAAAAGTGACTTTGGCACAGATTATACGAATCAATTACTACGAAATAGTATAAAGAAATGTTTTCAACTCAACTCACCGATTTGAATGCAATTTGCGGGATATATAGAAGATATCCTTTTTGGTAGAGAAAAAGAAATCTTTTGCTTGTGATAAAACCACATTTAATAGCGTAAGCATCAAACATTTTATTTGGTTCAAAATGATGAGTTAGAGTTAGATAAATTTTCCCGCTTATAACTTTAAAAGCAAAAAATAAGTGAAAGGTTACTGTAAACTCAGTTTGAAAATTAGAAGTTAAGAAATATATTAATATCACTGGAGTAACCATTAACTGCAAAACGCACCTAAGTTGTATATACTGGAAGCTGATCCGTTATCAAATGTATATCTGAATGGAAATACGCTGTTAACCATAAATTCTCTTTTAAAACTCATTTCGCCATAATTGATTTCGTTAGTGAAAAATTTTAAATCAACATTGCTTGTATGGACAGCATGGACGGCAATCATTATATTTCGAATACTATGCCACTATTTTGTTTCTGATATACTTGGATAACGTACATAGATAGCAGGAAGAGCAAAGCCTGCTTACTTTCAGTACTCTAATTTTAATTTATAGAGTAGTAAATTGTCCTATTATACGAATTACGAGGAATATCGCTTAAATTTTTAGAAAAACATTGAAAAAAAAAATTGCAGGTGCAAATCGTTTTATTATTTTCGCCGTCAGCATTTATACACTTTTGTAAGCGTTCGAACTTATTATTTTTCCTATTCTGAATGTGGTGTTTCCAAACACAGCTTTGAGGACTTCAACAGCTTCTTGAGCTGTGCATGCGGGCTGTAGGAACGAAAAAATGTCGTTATACGATAAATCAGGTGAATACGGGAAATGGGACACTAATTCAATGTTTTTCTCAATTACTTAATGTGCTGTGTGAGACAATTGGGATTGTCATAAGGAAGGATGACGCGACGTTGTCGTTTTTCTTGATTTCATTGATGACTTCTAGCAGACAAATTGTTGTATACCGTTCACTGTTAACTGTTTTCAGACTCTTCAAGGCGATGCTTGCGATGAGTCCAATACAACGAAACAACCAAGTTATCAATCACTCTTAGTTTCCGACTTATACGATTTTGAAGTTCCTCTGTCAAATTTGTTGAATATTTCCTTATATTAACTGACACTATCTCTTTTTGTGTGTTGGGACAAATTATACGTAATCCATCAGAAACAGACCTTTTTAACACCTAAATGTTCATACAAAATAGAGTGTAAGTCACATACTGATCTTCTTGAATCATGTTTCGTACAGCATTCATGTTTTTGGTTAAGCTTCACGAAATTCATCACTGACGGAAGCATGGCTACGCGAAATCCTGCAAACCAGGTTTCTCTGATGGTATTTCCTTACCAAAAGTCGAGCAAAGCGATTCGAGGCATTGTTGTTGCATTAGGTCTTTATTAAAATTGTAGAAAGACATCCAACGAAAATGTTCAGGTGAAATTTACATTTTTCTAAAATGTCTTTTTTAAAACAGGCAACTTTAAGCAAGTGATTTATACACCATGCAGATCTTTGCGCAATACACTTTTAAAAATCATCACGCTTCTTCAAAGAAACAGTTAAAGTAAGTAATAATACGGAAAAACATTACTTAAAGTCAGCACAATCTTGAAAGTTCATATAGTGTTATGAGAACGCAAAAGCTCAATAATATTTTGAGTTAGTTAGTAGCAGCACCCAAAACGTCTAATCGAAGACCGGATATAGAGTGTTTCAAATGCAAGGACCCGTGGAACAAAAACTGCAGTAACTAGTGATAATTCATGTGTAAACGCTATTAAATCGTATTCTTGTATAGCACGTAGTGTAGGGAACGCGATTTTGCAAATGCTTAACAGAGTTTATTGCGAAATTCTTACGGCAAGAATACGTGAGCTTTTTTTTATATGGCAAATTGATATATGCAAAACCCGTACAAATTCAACGTTTTAAGTGCTACTGTAACTGGAAGACTAATTGTAAGTTAGGTGCGTACTTTCACCCAGCCTTATCCTGCTAATAATGTGAGTAGCTAAAATATGAACACGAAGCATTCCCAGAATGTCCGATTCTTTGGTTTATTACAATTACATAAGAGTGTGTCATCTGATGTAAGACAAATTTTTAGGAAATATTATTGTAGATAAATCTGTAATCAATAGAGAGGCAATGTTGAGTGCAGTTTGTCATTGGCGTTGCGTTAGCTGGAAGACTCGAACGTCAGCAGTATTGACGATAGGAGAACGCGCAGTACATTGCTAGTAAGCGAGTGGAGAGTATTAAATACTAGCTTTGTAACGTTTGCCAAGCACACAGATATTTCGTTACTGTTCAATTTTAGAAATTTTCTTCTTGATTTATTTTTTGTCTATTTTATAATATATTCAATCTTTGTTTCGTATGTTCCGGTTACACATTCTTTCGTTATTCTGATATCTTTAATTAATTACTTTGCAATAATGCCAAGAATATCATTGTCTCCAATATATATCAATATCTTCACGTTAACTAAAAAGTACTTTGCCATTGCCATGTACTGTTGGTTCTTTTAAATTGGGTTTCAGGGGCAAATGTATTCTTGAACGGCATCTAAAATAGATAAGGTACATTGAATACGAATGAGAAATTTCCCATCAAGTATTTGAAAATGATCGATGCGGAGCTTTTTTTAACGCCAATGTGCATTTAAATAGATAACGGGATCCACCTGTTCTGGATAGTTTGTTAAAGAAATAATATACCCTATTTTTCGAAAGTTAGAAAGTATTACGCACATAAGTAGTTCGATAAATAATGAACGATAAGATCAGGTCAAAACTAGGAGAAAGATATCTTTGGATAAGCGCAGATGAAACGACGGAAAATCTTACATTTAATTTTTAATAGGCATAAAAATTAGATAACATGTTATTGCAAACGAGATTAGCGACAATATTATTAACAGTGTAAAAAATGTAACTGGTGACCATTGTTTACAAGTTGTACTATTTCTTTGGCATTCCGTAAGTATGTCATGTTAAAAAGAGGGTGCGAGCAAGTTTATGTTATTTTAATTTATTTAATTGTTTAATTCAAAGTCAAACAAATTAAAAATAACCCAATTTCAGTCCTAGTTACCATGTCTACATCGTTAAATTAACAAAAGTTTTCACCCTAAGTAGCATTGATTTTCAAACCTTTTCCTAGCGCATTCTGTTATATTCGAATAGCTTCTGCTTGAATATATTTATACACCATTACAGTATCTACACTGCTTAAAGGAGAAAATATCAATAAAAATCGTACCCAACGTTGCCGCCGCCATGCGCATCGTCACAGGAAGCTCCCCGCACGTCGATTCGCCATCACTTCCCAATTTTCTTTTCCTCGGCCTCCCCTTCTGATGATGCGGGGGCGTACTGGGGTAATAACCGGGAGATTCACCCCCTCTGTATACCAAATCCATCGGATCTGCGTGGTCGCAGTAGTCGAGCAGTTCGTAATGAGGCCTGTATTGACAAAGAAAGAAAAAAAGAAGATGAAGTTCGCATAGGGAACGTAAAAATCTGCGAGTTATTGTTAAAATCTATAGAAGATGTTGCTCCGTAGCTTTTGTAAATTTGAAGCGCTGATAAAATAAGGTACGTATTGGTGTATCCGTAAGATATCGAAACGTTGTAATGAGAAATTTTGAACTTCTCTGGGAAAAATGATAATTGCAATTCTAAATGTGTGGGGTCTAATTTAATTCTGTTAACTGTTGAGTAGAAATAAATTAGTTTGTATTAATTTGGCTAAATTGAAGGATGCAAATTGATCTAATATGTAGTGTTTATATTTTAAAGTCGATATGGTTTCGTACTTATTTGAAAGTTTTAATTCGTTCGAAGGATTTTGAAATTTTTGTTTTGTCAAAAATGTATACCATCAATCTTTATTTTTTAATACCATCACTTAAATAATTTTGAATTTTAGAAATATGATTTTTCATGGTTATTTTTATTTTGGGTATTAAATGTTGTTTACTGGACTTTTCTTTTTTTTCTTAAACAAGAATGGATCTTATCCTCATGTGCGAGACAAGGAGGAAAAAAAAAGATCTGGGAAGAGGCTCACAATTTTGCGACCATATGCAACAAAAAATGTAAACAACCTTAGTTTCAAATGTAAATAAATAAGAATAAATTAATTGTGGAATCATTATCAGAATTTCATATATAAAGTAATATGTGGTATCCTTTGCAGACGT
Organism: Oryctes borbonicus; assembly: GCA_902654985.2. Lineage (NCBI taxonomy): Eukaryota > Metazoa > Arthropoda > Insecta > Coleoptera > Scarabaeidae > Oryctes > Oryctes borbonicus. Next base: position 9,073,919 of record LR736860.1, on the reverse strand, counting down.
CATCTTTTTCAAATAGGGAAATTTACTTTACAGTAATTAGCCTTTCAAAGGAACCGGGTGGTTGACATTCATTTGGAATAACTAATCTAAATAAAATTATTTGATAAATACTTAAAAAGATCATTTTGCATGCAACTTTCAACTTACTTATGGACATATAAACTCAACAATTTTCTTACTGATATTTCTTTCTACGACTGTAAATTAATGGCTGTCATTTCCGACGCAATTAATTGTTTTTTTTCTTGTTTCATATCGAATCCGTCATCTCCCATTTGCCGGACGGGCGTGCTAGTGGTTAGAACGCCTCTCGAAAATACTAAGGAATTTCTAGGTTTTCATAAATCACCAACGGAAGCCAAATTATATGAATTAATTAGTGTGCTTGCCGCTTGAGAATAAAAATTGTCTGTTAAAGTATTACGATATATTTATAGATAAATAATATTCAGGTATTGAAAAGTGATTCTTGGTACCAAGGTCCCCGTGCTGGAGTGGTTAGCACACCCATCCGACAAACGAGGACGTCAAGTTCGATTCCTAGCCGAGATGAGATTTTTTTCGAAAAACAAGAAACAATTACGACGGAAATGGCAAAGACATTCGAGATTTTCATAACTCACCGACGGAAGCCAAATTATGACTTTTGTTGTTTCAACATAAGACTTTGTTGCAAATTGTTTAGAACACATTTGAATAAAACATTCAAGGTTCACCCTTGCAAGTATTATACCAAACCACAAAACTCAACTCGATTTTTCGAGTTGAAAAAAAAACAAAGGTCGTAAAGCATAAATCGCGAAAAATAGAAAAAGAATAAATCCTTTCTAATCTATTTAACGGAATATTTGTCTATAAACAATTTATACCTTATAATCAGTATATACAGCCCCCAAATTTTAATTCTAACAACCTAAACCATTTTGATTATTTATTACTATTATATTCTGCATCTTTTATATTTTTTGTTTCTTGTTCCTGCTATTGTTTTCTTTTATTTTTATCCATTTTATTAATGATTATTATTTTTTTTGCTTTATCGAACTTCATTGTGATTAATTAACAGTTTGTCTAAATTTGTCAGTTTTAAACAGACAATACGTCTCTTTCCGGCTTTTTATGTTGTTACTTTTAGGGTAGTTTTGAAGCAAACGATGCCAAACTGCTGCGTCAATTTTAATATTCGGAAATTTTGCCAGTAATTGTCGCCTTATTTGCCGTCACCGCTGAATAAATTGTGCAACTACGAAGCAGTTCACTCTGCAGATTTTATCCTAACCATCCTGCTTACTTGCTCTTACAATTAGTGCGAAGTTCAAGTATTTCCAGCTCTACAAGGATAGCGGATTACGGTTTACTTTGTAGTAAATTTGCCAGATTCACTGAACATTAAAACTAAAGTTTATGGTCCCTGCCTAGACCATTGTCAAACAAATAACATAAAACTGGAAATAGGTATATTATGATTATCAAAAGGTGATACTATAAATAATGAATGGATGATAAAGTATCAAAACTTAATACAACAGGTAAAAATAAGATCGTGGAGGTGACTTAGCCTGCCATATTGTGGCTGATTGTTTGCACTTTGCCCACAGGTACGGCGCTATCCGTCAACCTTGCAACGTTGAATCGACGCGAACTTACCTCTCCAGAGTGGTTTGCGGTTGTTTTGGAAGAATTCAGCAAGAAAGATGGACTCCCTAAGGAAGAGACTGATGCGTCAGATACCAATGAAGCTGAAGTGACTCAACACAGTGACCACGAAACAAATTCTGAGATTGAAGTGGAGCTAAATGTAAAATTGGGGGAGGAAGAATTTTTCATTGGAAAAATATATAAATTAAAAAAAGTGAAGGGAAAAATTGGAAAAAAAAACACCGGTTCGAAGCAAATTCACTAACTTCTCTAAGAAACATTAAAAAAAATTCTTCCGTTCAGTAGAAACTGAGAGGATGTGTACAATGACATTCCTGCATTCGAAACAATTAGAAATTAAGAAATGGTTGATGGAATAGCGAAATATGCTAACATGCAAAATAGAACAGCTTCACTAGAATAGATCTTCACTAGAATGTTAAGAAAGAACAACAATGAAATGTGAAAATGAGAATTATCGGCTTTTATCGAAACTGTTTCTATCGGGGCAGAAAAAAGTGTTGGAAGTTAACCTCGCAGAAGTTTGCGCAAATAATAGTATTGGGATAGAAATTTTACGTGCCTCAATGATTTTGACTAGATTTAAATTTTTATTGGGTTCAATTAGATTTGACGACAGATCGTCACATCCAATTCAAAAAGAGAGTTGGTGCCCATCAGAGAATTTTGTTCTACGAAAATTGCAAAAATCATTTCATACCTGGAGAACAATTCACTATAGATGAAAAGCTCAAGCCATTTAGCGGGCGATGTTTTTTTATCCAGTACATCCCTAATAAGCTCACGAAATATGGTTTAAGATATTTGCCACTATTGATTCTATACATCGGACATGGAAATTTATTGTGGAGCCCAGCTAGTAGGATCATACTAAGTTTTTAACAGTACTCATGGTACTGTCGATTGGTTTATTACTCTCTACAAAAATTCTCATTGAATGATAACTGGTAACCAGTTATTCATTAATTCAAACACTTCTCGGCAACATTGGAACTGTAAAAGAGAATAAAGAAGAGATCACCCAAGAATCTTTCCCGCCAAAAGAAACAGTGGTGGGTTTCACAATGTCTGGATTTCAGAAAGATATCACCGTAGATTCTTATATCACTCACAAAAACTGTGTTATACACCTAGGCACACCTGACGACGACACAATCGATGCAGGGACTCAAAAACCCCTCTTCATTATGGACTATAATAGAAATAAAGCAACAATTGATGTCATAAGCCAACTCGTTGCGGATTACAAGCAGAAAAATATATAGGTTGCCGCTGGTGACATTTTATGCTCTTTTGTTGTTTTTATGTTGGGGCGTTCAGTCAAGTTTCAGAAACTAGATGTCTCTCCAAATTGCAGACGACTTTTTTTGAGAAACCTATTGCGCTCATAAAGTGTCAACTTCAACAACGCTTGCAGATGAAAAATATTTCTCCTGGCAGCAGTGCCATCATCCGGAAATTACTGCCTTTAAACAAAACAGCTCGAGAAACTGGAATTCCAAATAAGAAACGTGGACGGTGGGTTCTTTGTGGTAGAGCCTGAAGACCATTATTACTTCGGAGTGCAAAAAATTTTCTTGTAAAAAATATATTGGGTTTCTATTAGATCTCGTGCATCAATTGAATATTTGCTTATTTATTCTGATTTCTGTTAGTTTTTTAAGTTTTAATTTTTCTAAGTCCAGTAAAAGTTATTCATTTGATCTGATGCATCAATAAAAAAAAATCGTTAATTTGATGAAGTTTTTCAAGCTTGAAAGCGTTACCAGTTCCTTTATTTTGTAAGTGCTTGCACCTATAATTCATGAGTTTTCGCAGAGATGGACCTTTTTTAACTATTTATTTACTGACAACCAATGGTTGGAATCAAACAACTTTAAGTGCAAATGAAAAAAATGTTATTTTGTTTGTCTATCATCTAATCACAGTATGATGTAACAGAATAAAGCTTTATATGATTAAATAGGGGTAGAATTGGAAAAAACTGGATGTCACATAAAATGCGCCAACCTAATACGTTGAATGTAAATCTGTGTCCTGAGGATTAAAAGACACTTGTAGGTATAGCAAGCTTTACTTCCTACTTGGATCCTTTTTACTCTCCTTATATTCACCATGTGTAATATTTTACTTTGGTAATTGTAGTCAGTGATCCCTTCCACAAACCATGTTCCTATCTTTATTCGTCTTATTGTTCTTTTTCTGCTATTTCAGTTCATATATTTTGTTTTCCTTTCATCGATTTTGACTTCCCTTTCCCCTGCTTTTTTAGCAAAGGGTAAGCTGCTTATTCGAATTTTCGCATATGCTAATATCTTCGTGAATTTGTTTACTCTTGAGCTTTAGATATTGGTGACTTTTACTGTCGGATCTTTAGCTACGTTAATGGCTGTCAAGACAGTGCATTGCTTAGCTTACTTCTTTCCTTGGTTTGTACTTTTCAAGATAGTTCTTCCTGTGGTGCTACGATATATAGTTATTCTGTTACCATGTATTTGCGGGATATACAGAAATTTATTCAAAATCTAAATAAATCTCAGCTTCTGACTTACATATACATATAATAGCCAAATAAAAATTGCGCCAAACGTCAACAATATATTACTTTATTTTTTACTTTATGGAGTGCGCAAACATCTAATATCAACCAAGATCTACCTCATTTGCATAGGAGTGCTTTTTGTATCCCACTCCAATTATAAAGTCATTGCATTTGTAAATTTGTTGGTGGAACTGCCGTCTACTATTTGCGTTCATTAACTACCCACGATAATGTAAAAAGTGAAACCGTAGCTATACCTAATGAAGAAAGTACGACATTATCAGCAGCAGCGGCGGTATTTATAAAGGGAACAAATTACTACTTTAGTTATATTAATGAATAACTAAAGATATATATGTAGAAGAAGCCGGCATAATTGAAAAGTAAATAATTATATGAATACGCTTTTTGCATACGTTCGCAATATAACGCACACTAACTTTAATTACAGAAAAAGGCGTAATAAATGTGATTATCCTGATATGTCTGTGTCTTAAGTGCACTTATGATAAGTACAACTTGCGTATGTTCCTACGAGTAATGCTAGTTTACATAATATGCCGCTATTTTTACATACAATAAATGAATGGCACGGTGTTACAAAACGTACGCACTGATAAGGTATAATTCCGAACCTCAAAATTCAAAAAAATATGAATTTTTGGGAACATGTAGAGCAGATATAGATATGTATTACGTAGTTTTGTTTTTCTGCTAATATTAGACGCGTTCAGGCGGCACAACTGTTTACGTTCACTATAAACATGTTTTTGGTGTGGTGACAGAAAACGTTTGAAATGCTGCTGAACGGTTTTGTTGCTATAGACTGTTTTTTTTTGCAGAAGTAAGGTTGTGATATTACGCGTCCGCTCACTCTGAGTGGATGCAATTAGTTTTTGAAATTTGGAAATTTTCCTCTCTATCTATCCATATAATTCGCTAGTGGTAAAAGATGCAGCAAAAGTTTTGAGACAACAATTGTTTGTTGTTATGAGTTTTATGAAGGATATATTGACATTGTTACATATTAGCTCTCATTCATAATTAACCATTGGCGCCAAAAATTGACTAAAGACCAAATAAATTTCGTAATCCAGTTACTTTGGCTTTCATACAACAAGATTTCAAGCTATGCGCGTGTTTTACGCAATCCTTGCACACTCAGGACCAAAAACGTGTCGAATAAATATTACCAAAGTCCCGTTAAAGAAATAAGTCGGAGGTTTGATGTCAATTAATGACTATAGATGAAACTTGGATATATCAGTACACTAGGAAGGGTGGATCGGCCCCGAAAAACGCGAAGTGCCCGGAAACTGATGGTGATGTATAGTCGTGGCGTTGTGTTAATCGACTCCCTGGAAAAAGATAAAACAATAACGGGGCACACCGCACACAAATCGAGTTTTATCCCACCAAGGCAACACACCGTCTCGCATTTCAGTGCAGGCAAAAATGAATGGGGTTCAAATTTATATAAAAATGATATTACCAACTCAGGCTCCCAACGACTTTTTTCCCTTTATACCTTCATATGTTTAGATTAAAGCAATGTTTTATTAATTTATTTCTTCCTACGCATAACCTTCATATTAAAAGAATCGCACCTTGAATATATTTTTGTTTAAATGCTCGCTTCTGGTGGCTTACGACACTGATATATTCTTCTCAGCTCTCGTAGTCTGAGAGAGGATCTTCCATAATATAAAATACACAACCATTCATTTCTTTTATGCATGATGACGCAGCATTGTGCGTTACCAATTTATTCCCAGAGAATAAATCAGTTACCTTCATAATTATGAACTAACACAATGTTAGCGCTTAATAATTCCAGCGAGAAAATACAGATGTAATTATTCATGTTGGCTTCGTATTCATTACAATAAAATTACAATTTGTTGCAGATGATCCTCAGCATACTACACATATTCTGGCATGAACAAAAATTGTGAAATTTTAAGGAAAGAAGGAAACAATGCGCACTAAATTTTTTATGTAAGCAATTCGTTATGGCAAAAAAATACTTATTTAAATATTAAAATTATTAGTAACGTGTTTTTTAGTATTAATGAAGATTTATTAAAGGATTTGTCGTTTCGGTAGTCAGTTTGCTGAATAAGTGCGATAATAATTTCTATCTAATTCTGACAGGAAGGGAACTACGTTGTTATATGTAAAAAAAATTAGTATGTAATGACCTTATTTATCCGGTGTTTGATGCAATATGTAAAATCGATTCTATGAAAAATGTTTAGACAAGTACCACATATATATGTCAATTATCGCCAATTACAAGGGGCATCGGTTGAGTATGATGTCTTTAGACTCGAAACTGAGAGGCGAATAAGCGAATCAAGGTTACGATGTTTACTTAATTTTGATGTGCAAATGTTACTGAACATCTTGAGCGCCTGTTCAAATTTCCCAGCATTGTTGAACTATTGTTTAAGTAAAAGTGAAATCTTGTTCGGGGGTGGGCAACCTAATTAATAGAACTTACTGGAAATATGAATTATTTTACCAAATATTAAAACAAACTGTCCCACAAAAGAATTGAGGTATTTAAAAGCTTCATCAAAATGTATTTTAATTTGTTTGATAATAATAATAATCCATGCTTTCACATCCCTCGATAGCTTTCGCCATCGGGGCATCGGCCAGCCATCACCTATTATTACGCTTGCGTCCGTAGAGCATCTTAAGGTGTTTACCTTCACCACTCGCCAAATTTGCACCAAGGAAAACTACGGAAAAATTTACTCTAAGAGTGACGAGCCTGGGGTTCAAATCCGATACCCTGAGAGAGCGTGCTAGGTACTGTGCCACCAGTCTCGAATAATTTTAAACATATCCATAACAACCTTCTTTATTTAATTACTTTTTAAACATTTTTTTTTTCTTTGAAAAAATTTCATTTTGTGGGGTGAAGCGGTACCTAGATCTTTCCAGATATACCGTGTGTTTATAGAAACAAAATAGGAAAATGTGAAAATGGCAATCAAAATGATGATGGTAAGTACTCCACATTTCTTAAAAAAAAATGATCACAAATAGCTAAGAAAGTTATTGGACATATTGTCAGAAGAGATAGATGCGTATTTAAAGACATCTCCCATTATAATTTATAGATGGTTAAGGGTATTTTTCGTTATTCTCCTTTTGAAAAAAGAAACCATAAGAAAATTGACTTTAAACATGTGTTATCTTGATATGGTCTACTTCCTTTGAACCGATTTAATTTACTCTAGTTAAAATTTGTTTTTGTTACCAAGTCTACTTAAGTCTACTAAAAATAAACTATGGGCCAAACCATTTTTTGTACTTGCCGCTTGTTTCTTTTTTGTTTTAAAAGAAACTGTGGATACTTGGTAATCTATTCTTGAAAATTACAGAAATACTACTTCATGTCAAACAAATAAATAATAAAAGAGTCAAGCAAAAAGAAACATAGGAAAAATAAATACAGTGTTAACCGATTATGTGATAATTACATAATAACATAGGGTTTTCACACTCTTTTAGGTAAATATCACTATCAGAGATCAAATTTTTACCTTTTTGATAGTTCAAAAAGGTAAAAATTTGATCCTACGACATTTGTTAGATTAGGTGCTATTTCTTACCTACAATAGACTAATCCTTCTCTCATGCCAAAGTGGTCCCCCTTCGACAAGAGAACACCGCAAGAGCTACACGAAAAACAATGTAAGTGATACACTAAGTCTCTGGCTCTCATCACAAGTTCATTTGCAGAAATTCCTGCGTGGCACCTACCGCACCTGGAAACTGCGAACATTCTGCAAAGAAAGTAACATTTAATGATGATGCATGTATAGTATAAAGCGGTATGATTTGGTGTTCAAATAAAGTGGAAGTGAATGGAATTGACGGCCGCTTTAAGTATTAAAAAAAAACAGCTTATAGTAAGGAATACAATAAAGATTTAGAATTTAGGGAAGGTAATTTAGAGAAGGTAAACGAAAATTCCCATGTATTACAGTCAAATGCTGCTACATAGAGTTATATACACTCTTTGTGAGTTAACTTGTTAAGTTGCGTCAGGAACAATGTTTCTATCAACCTGCCACAGAGATACACAAAATGTTAAGGGAGGCATTCTGAAATGACGCTTTGTGTCAAACGCAAACTTGTATGTTTCAAAAACATTACAATGCTGCGTCTTCGTTAGGCTATTTCAATATTGATGGGATCATGCAAAGCTCATTCGTATTGTTATAATGCAGCTAAGGAAGGAAGTGGCACAAGGATCAATGGGTTCTCCATCATTATGGCGGCAGGTCACATATCGCTTTCATCGCACAGCAGTTTTTAGCAAAAAACAACATGACTGTTTCTCGTCATCCAAAGTACTCCCTTTTTTTAGTTGTTTGCTACTTATTCCCTTTTCCAAAGATGAATATTAAGTCAAAGCACTAAGATTTGACACGATGAAGGGGAACAAAACAAGACCTCCAGATCAGCAGAGGCACTGGTAGCGACGTCTGCACTCCCTAATTGACTATTTTGAAAGTAATGAAGATGAATGAAATCGTGGTATTTCATTTTATTTATCGCCATAGTTCGGGAACTTTTGAGTACCACCTCGTATATATATGGCCTGCCCAGTTTTGTATTTGACAGTAAAATTTGGAGGTGCGAACATTAAGAAAACGTTGATTTAATGATTTTTACTGTTGCGATCACATCAATGTAAATATGATAAAATGTTTCCCGGCCAGTACTGCATTGCAGTGGCAAGATGTTTCCTACAAAATTAAAGCAGGAGGTAGCGGAGACTAGGGAGGAATGATACAGTGGGAGGTTTGATACATCTTGATATTACTCGCTATATACATCCCAGAAACAATTTATGCGCTTATTTTGGTTATTTCAAGAACAGATTTTTCACTTGCTTGTTACTTATACATAAGAAAGTTTTATTTTTAAAGGGGAAGTACAGTGAATGTAGAAAAAAATCTGCTTTACTTGTTTTGAAAAGTGAGGTTATGCATGATAATGGTCAATAATTTTAATATGTTATTAGAGGAAGCTTGATACATATTCGCAAGGGAGGCACATGTAGGTACATGTATCAAACCTTCCATACTTTCCTGGTAATGAGGCTAATTTTATAAACACTGTTTTTTACGTTATGGATATTGTTTAAATGGAAATCAACGTCGACCAAATTCACCGACTATGGTTAAAACAGTTGTGCTTGAAATTGTTAATGAAAACAAAGAAATAAAGGCTACAGCTTCAAGATACAATCTTGATAAAATTACTGTACTGAGATATGTCAATAGACATAAAACAAATCCGGATATTAGTTTTTTTCAAAATTTTGCGACTTCACAAATTTTTACAGGAGCAGAGGAGAACATACTTGTAAAGAGTATTTATTAGCGTCTGCAAATCTTTACTGAGGCCTCACACCTTGCCAAACTAGAAAATTTGTTGTGTTTGCAACAGAAAATAGTAAGCATCTCCGGGACAATTGGATAATAAACAAAACGGCCAAGCTTAGTTCATTTTTAGGAAAATTTACTTTCTGTATTTGAAAATTTCTTTTCCTTTAATTTTTTCTCGTGTTAGGCATCAAGATTATATGGCATAAGGCGCTTCTCCCAGCTCAGGTGCTGTTACACATGAAGCTGGTTGGATGACGGCGGTTAACTTTATCAAATATCTTGAACATTTAATCAAACATTGTTATAACCAATAAGAAATGTTTACTAACACTAGACGATTAGGAGAGTAATGTTTCTCTCATATCTAGCAATATTTGTCGAAGTAATGGTATTGTTTTAGTGACATTACCTCTGCAATCTAATCATCGCTAGATGTGACAGCGGGTGTCCCTTTAACGAAGAGGCAGACATTTGGATGATTAACCATCCTGGGCAAACAATTGGTTTAAGAGCTATACCTCAATTAGTTCTAAATGCATATTCGTCCCTTTTAGTATTATTAACGGATTTTCCTGTATTGGAATTTATCGTTACATCCGTATTTATTTCAGGAGGGTGATTTTATTTGAACGGAGGTCATATACAGACCAATACCTGAAATAATGCCGAAGACAACAGAACCCAGTACTAGTAACGAAAAATGTGAACAGCTGGACATCCTGACGGAAAAAAAACTAGAGAATAATACAAAAGCTTTCATTATTCTTAAAAATCCCCAAGATATTCGCCCATATCTTAAAGGAAAGTAGATTTTCTATTGATTGTTATCATTTGTGGTTTAAATTTTATTGCTTTAAAATGCGTTTAAAATCCGCCCATCTTGGACAATTACTGCGTTAATTAAACAAAGGTTTAGTTCAACAAGAAGTTGCTAACCGGGTGCATGTTTCTCAAAATGTTGTTAGTAGTAGAGCATGGAATCGATAGAAAAGTATAGGGAATGTCGCATGGTGCAGGGAGAGAAAGAGCTGCCGAAGATCGTCTTTTAATCCTTGCTGTACGAAGAAACCTTCCCTTCACAGCATCTAGAATTAATAGCTTCTTTCGGCAAACCCCCGTATGATTCCGACGGTCAAATTTTGGTGTGGAAAGCGATATAATGAAATGTATGAATTGTCTCGGGCGACGATTTAAGCGGCTAGAACAGGTATTTCCGACATTATAGCAGCTTGCTAATGTTTTGCGAGACATTTCACAAAACATTCCTCAGCCTTTCATTAACAACTTAACAGGAAGAATGCCGAATAGAATGAGAACATTACGGCCGCACACCATATTAAACTAGAGTATCAAATTGATATCACCAGAAGTACCATCTCTATAAATAATCGAAATCCAAAATAACAATTTTTATTTTTGTAGAGTTTATGTATGTTAAACGTGTTGACAAGAAATAAATAATAACCTAGAGCATTATATTGTTGTTATTAAAATTTATTATATAGACAAAGTATACGTGGATCTGCTACGTATGTATACTATTAGAACGAATGTACCGAACTAAAAGTATAGCATTCTTTGTTTTTTAAATGTTTTTTAAATGCAGCGTAGAAGTGCTATCTATAAAACCATAAATTAAAACACTCAGCAAATATACAAGTTGAATCGACTTCGTGACCGTTGTCCACCATAACGGCTACCACGATCATTCAAACGTGATATCAATTCATGCACGAAGACATCCGTCGATGTAAAAGAAATTAAGTGATAGCTGTTGAGTAGACAGGCTTCCAGAATGCATACGTATACATGTAGGTTGTAGGCGATCAACCTATAGATTCATCATAATTTGTATTTCCGTTGTTATGACACTTTCAGATAAGTTATTTTAATAGTGACAAACGCTATCGCCGAATCAATCGAAACGCTCGGGCACCGTTCCGCCCGTCCGTATGTCCATTGTTCAGGGACCGTGTAATTCGTATCATTACCAGCGGACGTCTGAATATGTCCCTAATGAAGAGTAGCTGTTGAGTTCCGTTTCGTTTAGAATTGTGCAGTTCGAAATCTACTCAGGCGGACCTGTCCTGTCAGTGGTACGGGACGTGCATACTTTTATCTGATATTGTTATTAAAGTTGTCTGAAATTGTCGGAATTGACATATTATTTAGTGTTAACGTATCTGGTTTGTTACTCAGTTTGCAAAATTTGTTAGGTCAAAATTAATATTTGATATTGTAGAAGACTAAATGTAAGTGTTAAGCTAAATTAAAACCAAGTTAGCTTTTACTTTAGATTATATAAAATATGCAGAAATACGACTTCAAACTAGTTAATTTATGAGTATCAAAACCATTACGTAGAACAAAGGATCAAATGTAGAACCAGTAACCACTCCAACTGCTTTATCATATATTTCATTTAATAATTCTAACTTTTCATGGATTATCAATATAGTGAAGTCATCGATATATTCAATATTTTTAAATTTATGTTCATCAATATAATTTATATATAAGATGAAAAGTATTGGCCCTAATATTGAGCCTTGAGGGATGATTTATTTTATAAAACTTTCAACAAATCCCATCGCATGGCACTTAATGCCATGATCTGTTAACTTGTCCAGCAATAAACTATGAGATACTCAATCGAATGCGTTAATCAAGTCCAGGAAACAGCCCATTCTCAATCACATTTCCCTCCTGAAGCTCGTCAGTAATGAATGCGGTATCGATGAAAAAACTTTCGGTAAATCTGTCCCCCGTAAAACAATATTGGTTAACAAATTTTTCATTTGTAAGTATTTCACCAGTCTGGATTTGAACGCTGTTTCTAGTAATTTTTATGAAATAGAAACTGCAGATATTGGCCTGTAGGTACGGAGAGGTTGGCGTTATTTTGGAAATTTTCATGCAATCAGGAAACTGACCAAATTTAAAACAGAAATTGATAAAGTATGTTAAATGTTCAATTAACTCATTTTTGCCCAATTGTTACAAGGACAAGCTTTTGGTCGCTATTACATTTTAAATAAGAGAAATGTGGAATAATTTAAAAATTGGGGGGAATTCCTTTAGCCTCAATCAGAGAGTGCAGCAAATCCAAAATTCATTTTAAGGTGAGTTTCAGTGCCGAAAATCGACTGATTGACTAATCATTATCATGATAAGAAATTTTCTGATTGTATAAGTTGATTAGTCTGACTATCTGAATAAATCGGTTCACAAGGCGCAAGTCTGGAAACAAACTGTACAATGCTTTTTTAACATTAATATTGCATTCTAGCAGTAAGTAATCAATTAGAATCTCTTTTTTTACACCGTGGCACAGTCAAGGGTTATCAGGATTGGATGAGGTTCCTGCAATTATAGTTAAAAAGGTTGCTAATCCAATTTTGGGACCGTTGCTCGTCCAGAGCAATGACATGTCGCAAGCATCGCTTTGGACAATCGAAGAACAGTTAATGCTGAATGATCTACAACAATTTGTTTGCCATAAGCCGTCGATGAAATTGGGAGAAATTATCGGGAATGTTGCATCATCCTTCATCATGATAGTGCCAGCTCCCTCACAACACGTTAAACAATTGATTATTTGAAGGGGAAAAACACGGAATTACTTCTTTTTTTGCCATCGCTAGAAGCTTTTTTTGGAGATACCATCTTCAGAATGAGGGAATCTTTCGAGAATTGGTTTGAACACATGAAAATGTGTATAAATCTTCGTCATCATTAAATCCATTTGATTATGATTAACGCTCATGCAGTTAAAATACATTTCTTTGTGAATTACTCCCATTGTTCTTATTTAATCGTTCTAACTTTTGAGAAGTATTATAGCCCTACAGTTTTTGCAGTTTTCCTTAATTCCCGTTTTATGTATTGCTATTACTATTCCAATGTTCCAATTTTCTGGTATCTTACTTTGTTTCCAAATTTGCTTGATTATCTGGTAGATTCCTTTTTTCATTTGTCCTCCTCCATATCTTAATAGCTCAGCCCCTATTCCATTTTCTTTTGGTGCTTTCCTACTTCGCAGTCTGTTTATCTGCTTTCCGATTTCGTTTCTCGTTGGGTATTCTGTTTCATCCTCCTCTTCTGTTCTTATTTCGTCATTTTCACGGGCTATATTTTTTCCCTTTTCATGCAGCAAGCTTTTGTAGTATTCTTTCCATATCTTTTCCATTATTTGGGGGTTACTTTGTGTCTCGTCATTCTGGTCTTTCAATCCCCTTGTTCGTTTTTTTTTTTGGTGTAGTGGTTTGGTGCTTTATTCCTTTATAGTCTTAGTTTGCGTCCCTTCTAATATATTCTCCCCAGCTTTTTACCTAACTATTCGTTCTTTCTTTTATTGCATATTGTATTTGTTATATTTCTTTGTATTACATATTCTCGTTTATGTTGTTATTTCTTTTTTTATCCATTTTGTTTATCATTTTTTATGTTTATCCATTTGATTCTTGCAAGGTTTCTTTGCTTTTGGGCATTCTCTCCTACTTTATCGGACCATTCTTTGTTTATATTTTTGTTCACTTTCTTAATATAAATCCTATATAGATAAATTTTAATGCCGAATATTTTGAAAAACGACAAAACCATTTGTTACCATTTGTTTAAGTTTTTGTAAAAACTTACGAGGTATCCGCCGCACACCGAGAAAAAGGAGTCGGTTCATTAAACAAACCATGACGTACTGCACGTTTATGTCTCCATTTAACTAAAAGTATGTTCATTCAAGACTTTAGCGGGTAGGTCCAACTTACCTTGCAACTTAACAGAACCCATTAGCTTTGGTTTAATTTTTTTTTTAAATCAAATTAATGTTTGTGTTGGTTGTGCCCCAAAACATATTACTTTTAGATTAATCACAAAATTACCACACAACAGACGCAAATAGAGTTCGATCAAGACATCCTTCTCTATTTAAGATAACACATTCAGATTTGCACAATCATTAGTAATAAATACAAACGCTGATTGTGCAAATCTATTCTAATACAGGCTGATTGACCCTTCACAAAGCGTTCAACTAATTATATGCTGTTGTTTTAAACCATATGAGTATATTTAATGAGCAGAGTTGGTTGAATTAATCAATTTTTGGTTGGCTCAACCAATTCTTTCTCTCGGTATATGTTCTGTTTGGCTATGTAACAGGATGTATTCCTGGTTAGGAGTCACCCGATCAGACGTAACGGCCGTTTTCCTGATGGTTTCGATACATTTTCTGAAGCGCTGTTTGCTGTTGTAAGTTTGTTTCACCCGTCACTGTGAGTGCGTGAAGCAACAAAGCAATAGAGCCTTTGCACAAACTACGTATATCAAAGGTTAAAACGGTTGCAAGCTAACTCGCATATAATTGCATTAAACCGCCCCTCCTATGAAAGAAAGCTAAGATTAATTAATTAACTAAATTAGTCCCAAAAATGGTCAAAACATCCATGGATAAAATAGAAACTAACAACGAAAACTTCACAACTCCTAACGGAAACGAGGAAACCAATTATAATCGCAGAACTATTGTCAAATGAAATAAAAAACTTGTACGTACAGTAGTACATTGTAAGAACCATATTTTACCAAGTACGACGCAATAAAAACGCAGACAATAAAGCTTGCAAATGCTGATGAATTGACGTAGTACACAGATAGAAAAAAAAAAAACAGCGGCGTACTAGGCTGTACTAGGACTAGTTAAAACCGTTGGTGGTCTTTTCATGTATAGAGATAGTTGACGTGGGTACATTTTCTACACGAGATATTTGCCATTTAAAAATGAATACGTATCTTTTGCGGCAAACATATGGCGAACCGTATATGTCGATTTCAAGAATCGAGGTTGCAATGTAATTTATTATCTTTTTGGAATGAATATTCTGACTGCAACTGTAATTGAATGTTGCGTATATGTACATACTTATGTATGTGAAATTTACGCATGAACTGAAGTATGCATTACATAAGGTATTTGTTATGTTTTACTTTATGAATACAATTTGCTATGACCTGTACATTCCGGCTACTTAAAGCTGCAGATTCACGTAAGTAAAATAGGGAAGTTACTGTGTTAAAAGAAAAGTTTGCACACGTTTCTCTTGCCAAATATCAATTCCCAACTTGAACTTGGGCACGTGGTCTATTATACACATAATAACCTAAACGTACAAACTTCGTTTTGTAAAAGCAAGATTAGTTTAATGCTAAGGTGATTGAAATTTTATACGATCGGGTATTTCTTGGAGTTTTAAGCAATACATTGACAATTTTTTTATGTCAACTAGAGTCTACACGATGGTCATCGAAATCTTTGCCCTGTTTGATTCATGTTATTTCAATTTTTTAAATGGAATTTTAAATGTTTTTCTACCATCTGACAGAGAGAGCACTATAGATTTTTTTATAAATATCTTCCTATCCCTAAAATGCGTCGTTCTTTAGTAAATTAACCATGAAGTTATGCAGATGAGTTTTTTTGTTAAGATGCTCATAGTGCAAATCTCTCAAATCTTGCCGAACTTCATGCTTTTAAAATATTGGCCACTAAAGAAACAGCAGCATTTTGCAAAAATTTTTAATTAATTTGTATGGGGAGTATAGAAGAAAGCTGACGTAAATTGAAGGAGTACATCCAAAAACGTAATAATATATCTGAGTGCATCTGATTTAAAAAACCAAACTTGTATTGCGCGCAGCGCTAACTGAACACTCTGTATATTTCAGTATAATTTTGTGTTATGCAGCATTTGTTCCCGAATACCTTTTGTTTGAAAGTTTTTCTCTAAATTACTTAGGAGACGAATTATCTCTGTCTAAGCTTGTGATAAAAACAATACTCTGCTGAATTTTGGAGGTAAGGTCGTACATGCGTGTGAAACCGTCACCGCCAGATATAGCATTTAGTGTTCGATGCTATTTCTGGTTCTCTAGATTCTCTGAAACATTTCTATTGGTTCAGTGCTTGCTTTCGGCGACAAATAGAGCTATCAAAATATTTTTTATAAAGGTCTGTTTAGAGCGTCTACATTAAGATAATAGTCGATTATCGCTTTAACAGTTGAAAGAAGCTGGACAGGTAGTAGAAGACCTGCAAATGATTGGAAACGCATTTTATCCTCTGGTAAACCTTGCGTGAGCTTAGAATGTCCTGATGAACATAAAGGAACATGGGAAGGTGTGTTCGATAGTGTCTCTGTAATGTTCTGGGGCGGCGTTTGTTATGATGCTGATGATGATTATATATTTTTAACTCGAAAACAATGGAGTGGAAGACGATTTTTTTTTATGCAATACAATGTCTGAGCTCACATTGGCTAGAGACGTACTAGATTATTTCAATGATGTTCATATACTGTTCATCGAGTGATTACCTAAAAGTCCTGATATAAATCCGACAGAATATCAATGGGAAATGTTTTAGCTAGAGGTAAAGAAGGCAACACATGCTATCATTGCGTCGTCGATTCATTTGTATTACTATTTAGTCGTTTTTCACTTTTCCTATATTCCCAGAGCGCCAGTTTTTGAAACTAAATTCTATCAATGTTTTGTTTTGCATATAATACAATTATAAACTCTTAATTAATGCAATTGATTACTTTTCATTTAATTTCCATCCATTTATTTAATTAAAAACATTTTTAATTGTAATTGAATGTATTGAAGTGTTAATTTTGTCCAGGAATGTGTCTATATTTTATTCATGCATGCTTTAAATAATGAAAAGTATAGTCCGTCTAGAAAGTATCCGGAAAACAAAAAGTACAGCTATAATTTGACAGTATATATTTTTATTACTTGAATAATAAAATCACAACAAATAATTCATCTCATTTACTAATACAATCTCCATTTAACTGTAAACACTTAACTAAACGTTCAAGTAATCCCGAAACGAGGTCAACGCTATACTTTTCGGTGATAGTGATCCAGGCTTGTAAAACTGACCGAATCAAAGCTTTTTTATTTCGTGGTGCTGCTCGTTCTACTTCAATTTTCATTAGTCCCCGTATGTTTTCGATGGGACTAAGAAGGGAAGCTGCTGGCCATGGAATTGTTGCCAAGTTTTGTTCTAGCATCCAAGCTTTAGTATACTCAGAAGTGTGGCATCTTGCATTATCCTGTTGAAAACGCCACTCTTCGGGATATAAAGCACGAGCCATTTCCAGAAGAAAGCGATCAAGAATTTCATAATACTTTGCACTATTAACGGTGCCATCAATTATACAGAGAGGTGTAGCACCACGCTGAGAGATTGCTCCCCAAACGATTATTTTTGTGGGAAATTTGGATAGGATTTTCAAATGATTTGCACCAAGCTGAAAACAACTTTCGTCAGATATAAAAACATCACTAAAATTGTCGTCTCGAAATCGTTGGCAAAAATCTCTTCGTTGCTTTTGTAGAGGGTGTAGGGATTTTTTTTTGGTTTCCTTGATAAGTAACCTTGTCTTCTCAGTGAAATGCCGACAGTTTCTGGACACACTCTTATTTGACGTTGATTTGCAAATCTGTTAGCCAGTTTTCGAAACCCTAGGCGCGGGTTTTGTCGTCCTAAAGTCACTAAAGTGTTTAGATTGTTTCTGCTAATCTTACGCGGTCTTCCAGAAACTGGTCCATGGCTCATATCTCTCCCATTTTTTATCCTCTTTATTGTCTCATATGCACTGCACTTTTTCCGAGTTCAGTCAATTGCACTAATTTTTTTTACGTTTTGAACACCTTTTCTATACAAATATTCCACCAACTTTCTTCTTTCTACTTGCGTCATTATTTCACAAATATTAAGCCTGTTGATAATCAACAATATTTGACGGCTGGTGTTGTTATATGATTTTTGCCATGGCCTACAGTCGGCACAAACTACTTGATGCATTACTTTTGTCTTAGGATGTAACAAAAAAGAAATATATTAAAATTTTTAAAAAATAATAAATTCCGGATACTTTCTAGACGGACAATATAAATATTATTCTGTATTGATTAATATTTCATTAAATATTAATATAGCGTATTGTTACAACAATTGATAACCGCTACTAACGAACTCGAAATGAACAAATTCCAATCCATCAAGTAAAATATCGTCAAATCTAATCCGAGAATTAATTATATACATTTTTAATCCGCTGTCCTACCAATACTTGAATTCCCGTCAACATTGACAATCGATAAGAAAAAGCCAGTCGAAGGCAAGTTAGAAAAATGTTTACACGTCAGTATTATGTAATGTAGTAATTGACGTACGTCTAACAAATAGCAACGTTGTGCTTTAATATTATGATAACAATCGCGATCGCTATGATAACAAAACCCCGCGGTATCACAAATATGGAACTTGATAGGTGCTGCCTCTTCCGTCGAACGTCAGAAACATGTTTTCGTTCTCATGGGAAAAGAAATATTTTACAACTAGTCGGTAATTGCTGCGTCCCGTTTTGTAGCGATGTTTTTTCCATGATTATTGCACATTTTTCTGTCATTCGAGCCGAACCGACACAAATCGATAGAATACTTCTTTGATCCAACGGAAACGCACAAGAACACAAATTGAAGTGTCGTGCGAGTAAAACATATTAGATTTATCACTTGCAGACTAAGGCAATGTTAGAGGTACTAAAAATGTGACTAAACATGTTCTAAACCATACCTGCGAGGATGCATACAGGTAAAAACGAGGCGAAAAAGAACAAAGATAGCTACGCAATAAAAGCAATTAACTATTCTGCCCATGAACTCGTTTCATTTATTTATAAAGGTAGCCTATTGCTTTGTTATGGATTGATCTCTATTAGTAAGGCTTCCAGTAAATTTTGAGGGCTCTTCCAAATAATAATAATTGTTGGATATTAAGTCTATATAGACATAAACAAGCTTCTAGCAATTTTTCTTTTGGTTGTCAATTTTTAAAATTTTGTCTTTGAATTTATATACCACTATCAAACTTCTAGCTCCAAAGTCTCTTTGAAGCAACCACACAAATGCAAAAAATTCGATCCTTTGCAATTTTTCTTCGTAAAAAGAAATTCTTTGAGATATCTTAAGGCAAACTAATACCGAATGTTTCCACCTCGAGCCCTTCTGACAGCTTGCATATGTATCGGCATGAAGTTAACTAAATTTGTAAGTATTCGTTGACTGTCCAAGCATGCGTTATCTTATACACGTGCTATTCTAAACTGACTTTCATGACTTGCAGCTGTCAACCACCAATATCGCAGCTGACGCCTTTCAAAATATTGCATTGAATAAATCGTTCTCCCTGTCTTCTCGAAATTCTTTTTGGTTATCTGGTGATCTTAGGCAAAATCCGTATTTACTAGAGAATAATATGTTGATGTAATCGGCGTGATTCTAGTTTTCGAGATCTTGTGCAAAAGCTGATCGAGCTCTAGGATGTTCCACAGACAGTTGCGGACATTCTTCTGGACCTTAAGTTAATTTTAGCTAGTTGTCAACGAACTGCCCATCTGTTGACATGCACATTTCTTACTTCACTCAGTCGATTTGCCATCTTATCTCTCAAAACTGGAGAAACCACAAACCGGATGTTGCTTTTTTACCCTGATCCTGGTCTTCTAATATAGCTGCCGATTTTATTGAAACGCAGAACGGTACTTTAGACTGATGAACGAGTACCGCCTAGTATATAAGCAGCATAATACTGGCTACAGCCATCTTGAACTAAAGCTACTGGTTCTCTCTGCATCCCTTGGAATTAAAGATATTTTTTGAAAGAAAATTAGTGAAGCTTCCAATTTTATGCAATTCTTAACTGTTAAAATGATACTTTTTTGCTGTTAAAATATCGAGCTCTAAAAATAAACATAAGGCACACTCGGTTATAGATCACAAATTTGTTAATAGAAACACCATTCCTTGTCTGTCGGCAAAATGCAAAATAAAAAGTCAGCAGGTTAATACCTTTTAATAATATCAGTGTCAATTCTAAATTTGCGTACATTATCCAGAGTTTTAAAAGTACAAACAAAGATGAAACAAGTAATGGAACGAATTTTTTCATCTGAGTGTAGTTTCTTTCTAAATGAGGAAATTAATTTTTTAATTGTTGAGTTTACTCAAAAGCTAGTTCTTTAGACTCCATTCACGACGCATGAAGACACTTTTCTTTTTGTAGCTTACCTTTTCCGCAAATAATTTATTTTATAAAGTAAATAATGACTAGAAGCTTGATCATTATCATTGGTTTTGAGTGCGTACTTTTCTAAAACAAATATTTGCAACAGCTTCTGCTTCCGTGGATAACCTTTTTTGATTGATTATTATTATGGAGGCGGATATAAAATTAAATTTTGAATGTAGAGAAAAAGCATACACTAATCATAAACCGCCCAGTTTCATATTTGTACATAGAGTTGTATATATGAATCCTGGATAAATTAAAATTATTTTCTTGCTTATTTTATTTTATTAATTTTACAAGATTTTGCATCTGTTGAGAACTTGACATTAGTTTGAGAATATTTGTCCCGCTTTTGCTCCTCCTTAATTAGCTCTAAGTACAGATGACGTTGAATTCTTAAATGTTACTGTCATTCTCTATTACTTTTTGCATTTCAATTTAGGCATCAAATTTAATTCAACTTTCTTCCAATTTTATTTATATATCTATAACTTCTTTCAACTTCTATTTTATTTCAAATTTTATTATAACGTTTTACTATAAGTTTTACTTATACTTACTAAGTACTTCCAGTGTACATAAAAGTAAAATTTGCAAGCAACGAAAGTGGATTTTTTATTTCATCTTACGACACGGACCATTTACAAATACTATAAGAACCTCTTGTAATGTTTCATTTACTTCGAGGGCGTAATTGAGAGGATATAAAACATTCTCTATTAAGTTGGATAAGAAACAGGCTCAATATGTAAGGCACGAAAAGGAAAGAAGATATTGACCACTGAAGACATAATAAATAATTAGCCAAACAATGGATGTCAATAAACACCGCTTTTTGTTAACATTAGAGTTTCAGATCTCTTGTCTAAATTTAATTCTATGCAAATTCATCCCTCATTAGTGTAGAAAACCGTCCCAAGTTTCTAATCCGAATGTCAAAATTCCACCATCTAATTTAAATGGAGCGTCAAACCACTAAATTCTACCGAAGAAATCAGATAGAGTTTTCATTCATTATTTCAACCGACCGTCCCTATGCTTCTTCTTACTGACCGATTCTCCAGATCTGAATATTTAACCTCTTATATAACCGAAATAATGAGGACACATTCCACAACGAGATTCATTAACATTCTCTCAATATTATCTCGTCCAGGAATTTCCTATTTGTTGCATTAGTCCCTGCATTCAACACGAAGCTATTCTTTTGGGAATTTCATTCAAACGTATTCGTTCGTCAAATCTTGAAATGACTATAACGACGGAAATAAGGTTACAAATGGTAAGCTCTATACCGTGATTGATATCTGCATAGATAAGCGAGCGATCGTGAATGGTTACCGTATTTTCCAAATGTAAGAAACTTGACTTTATATGTAGAAAGATCTGATAATGTTTGTTGAAAGTTTCTGAAAATATATATTGTGGTTAATAAACTTATCCCACCTACACCAGGTAACAATCCACGAATCATTCAAAAATGTCTAGATATCTAAGAAGAGATTAGTATTACTACTTCTTTTGTACTTAATTTAATTCGAAATAGATGTTTTCTTGATTTAAGACAAAATTAAACCAAAAGTTATGTATTTTAAATTTTAACGCATTGAGTAGCGCTTACCTCTAGTTGGCTAAGAAATTATGGCACATGTTAAATTAATATTGTAATAATTTATTCAACTTTGTTGCTACACTGAGAACAATGTTTTTATATTCAAAATTCTTTATTTATTTTACGAAGTTGTAGTATTCATTCTTATTGGTATATTTTTAATTTTTTTGCTTGTATTTATTTCACTTGGGGTAAACTACACATATACTGGTTAGTTCTTTTCTTAAAGAAACAAAATAAAACAGAACTTAGTACTAAACATAAAAGCAAAACGGAACGATGGGGTGGCTTAACCCTGTTGATTAATTGCTCTGGTTAAGAAATTCTTCTTTCTGTACTATAATGGCCTTGTTTTACTAAATATCTTTCAGTGGATTGCTTAATTCTGGCGCTAACTATTATTTCACCAGGTAATTTATTGTATAGCTTTTTCTTAATGCCCGTTAATCCTTTATCAGTAATATGCAGTGCACATCTGGAAATAGGAAAACGACTTCCTTGCCGGGTTTCATAGGGATGTATGTCTTTTATAGCGGTATATTTATCCTTGTGATTATGGTGGTAGCAGACAGCTTCAAGGATGTATAAAGACGGAAGAGTTAGAACACGCAACGTTAGAGAAAGAGGTTTACATGACTCTCTGGGTTTGCTTCTGTGCCACAAGGACCTTTGAAATCATAGATGAGGATCCCCAGAGGAGTATTCCGTATCTCGAGCGCGCCTCAATTTCCGTGTGTAGTGGTAGTTGTTCCTTCAGTCTGCGAAAAGGCAACATCTTGGTATTTAACATTTTCACTAAGTGGTCATTATGAACATTCCAGAGCAGATTATCCTGAATATGCACACCCAACTCTGTGTAAGTGATAGGTTTACCATGAATAGCTACCGAGGCATATATATTTTGTGTGCGCTGGGGTGTGTAAAACAAAACCAATCGTGTAGACTATTGAGAACACTATTTGCTAGTATCTCGGCTTGTGGTAGAGTTGATCCAGTTGCGAGTGCGATGATGTTATCCGCATACATGAGAGGTGGTATATCCGAGTAGAAGTGTTATATGTCATTTGTATACAGGTGGAAGAGAACTGAATCCAATATAGTGCCCTGAGAAACGCCATGAGGGACAGGTAAGCAACTGGACCTAACGATTTTAAGAGATGCCTCCTGTTTATGCTGAATCCGGACGGCCTCTGAGGTATTTATCTTTTTATCTTCTCCTCATTAAGGCTTAATTTGTTGGTACAAAACCAATCGTGTAGCCTATTGAGAGCACTATTTGCTAGTATCTCGACTTGTGGTAAAGTTGATCCAGTTGCGAGTGCGGTGGTGTTATCCGCATACATGGAAGCTAGTACATCCAAGTAGAAGTTTTATATGTCACTTGAATACAGGTGGAAGAGAACTGAACCCAATATAGTGCCCTGAAAAACGATATGAGGGACAGGCAAGCAACTGGACCTAACGCTTTTAAGAGATGCCTCCTGCTTATACTGCGTCCGAACATACCGCATACGGCCTCTGAGGTACCAGCATAACCAATCTAGGGCATCTCCTCTGATACCATAATTAGTTAACTTGTTCAACAATATGAAATATTGTAAGTAGTTGAAAGCCTTACCAAAATCACAGAGGATTGCCGATAGGGAATGCCTTTTATCAATTTGTTCTAGTATGATATCATAGAATGACAACAAGAGTAGTAACAGTGTACTTACTCGCCCTAAATCCATGATGATTCGCATATAAATATAGGGGTATATGCTACATATGTGTGTGTATTTACGTTATTTAAATCTATATTTATTATAAAAGCAGTGGATGTACCACAGTTATTAACAGACTGCATGGGTATTTGAAAAATTGATAGAAGTATTTGACAGTAAGTACCTTTAAGATAACCAAAAAATAATGCTAAGATAGCTTAGCTTCCTCATGGTATTGATGGAATAATTCACGGCAAACGCAATAAAAGGAGAGAGAAAAAAATACATTAACACACGGACATGTTTCTGCCTACCCGGCGTCATCAGCTTGGTTTCGACAGTATTTTTTATCTCTACCTTCTATCGTTGTTGCCTCACAGTTAACACCACAACTTTCAAAATGACAAGGGGAACAGTACCCGGTTTATGTCGCTGCTTCCTGAACGGCAGGCATGCGTTTCTTTGGCACTAGAGGGCGCCAAGAAATGTCGAGTTTGTCGTTTTCAAAGTTGTGGTATTAACTGCGGGGCAACAGCGATAGAAGGTAGAGATATGAAAAATATTCTCGATATGAAAAATATATTTTGGTTATTGTTTCTAGGCATTTTCTGATGTGTTACCTTTAAGATAGTAGATTAGTGTTACTGCAGGTTTCGCACAGAGACGTTCCTCCTAATTAATAAGACCAAAAACGTAAATGTACTAAAATTTTTAATAAGTTTGAACAAGAATTTAAACAGAAACAATTCTCCACAATGTACATAGATAGGTACATATTTGTGTAAATTAAATTGTACGGATTAGAAAAGTTTCTGAAAGCAGAGGGAAGAATTCTTTTAAACAAGCGAAACCTGATTCATGATCAAAATTAACACAAATTATGATAGACTTTCTACTGGATAAACACGAAATCAAGAAGTAATGTATAATAGTTCAGTTATCCTGAAGAAGGTGCCAAAATGACTAATAAAATGTTCGACAGAAATTTTGACACAGCGAAACCTGAAAGATGTCACCAGTAATAAGTGCACGGTTTTGAAAGCCTACGTAACGTTCATTAGATTGACATAAGGTGTATCTAAAAGAATAGAAACTATTGCTAAATAGACACTTATTTATGTTAAATAAATAAAAATTATTGTTAATTTGCCACATAAAAGGTATTCAAAATAAAGAAAAATTGAGGCATAAGGGGTATTTGAAATAAATAAAAGTTATTGTAAAGTTGATCTCTTATTTAACGTCCCGCTTAATATCAAGTGTTTAAATAATTTAAAAAGTAGAAACATTTCAATTTGAACCTAAATTTTTAACCACAAGTTTATATTATATCTAAATATATTTAGTTCGTGTCCCACATTTAAATATAAAATATATTTGGACTTAATATATTTATATTTAATTTTACAAAAAAAATTGTTCTTAGTGTGATTAAAAGTAGATTCTCAGGTTATTATAATTTATACATATTAAGTCATCTCAAAACAAAAGTTTAGGAAGAGCAAGACTTGACGTCGCTCATCTCAGAGAGAAAAATGTATTTTTTTTCTTTAACAGATTTGTGTATTTGGTCTATAGTTAAAAGGGCTAAAAAGTAAATAGTGAGAAGTTATCCCTTTTAATATATTACGAGTATATATTGCGCTACATGACCGTAATTGAAGCGAACTAACATTTTACAAATTAACGCTATAATTTCTATAATTGCTATTACATTCTAAACAGGAATTGAATGTGCACAAGCAATTATAGGTGTTAAAGGTGTGTTTGTAATAAAATACGAGCAGGCTACTTATCTTTATGTGAATAAATATTGTAGATATTTGCATATTCAGAGGAAAGGCTTTTAGGTTGTTTGTCAAATGACAACATTATTTGAATTATAATATTACAGCCAAACCAATCAAAATGATGTTAACGTTCCCTGCATTAAAGTTAGAATGCCTCACCAATAAAAAAAATCATTGCATCATTGTAATTTATACAAGCCTTTTTATAAATATACATTAGACTTGATTCAGCGTAATTAATTCATATGACATCCTCAACATTAAATTAAAGTAAATCATGTTATACATAAAATACAACATATTCGTTTACACGATTAAAGCTTCTCCTATTTTAGAAATTTGCCTATTAGAATTAAAGTAGGTAATACCAATATCAGATTACGTTAATTTGAAGATACCATTGTAATAAATTATTTTCACAGTGTTTGTCATTTATGGGATTTTTTCACAATATATTTATAGTATATTAAATATTTGGAGAATGTCGATCGAAAACAATAAGTTTTAATATTGTCTGGAATTGGCGATCCTTAATGGTCGTGATGCTTATGATATTTTTTACACAACCAGAATACTTTTAAGCTTAAACGAGGAGAATAAGCCATTATCAATGCCAAATAGGGAGTCAATTAAAATATTTGAATGCATGTAATTGAATCATCCTTGATCTTTGGTAAATTCATTCAACGCTATGAAAATATCTATCAAATGTTTGTGAAACGGTATAACGAATAGAAGACCAATAATAGAGTAAAACTCCGCCCGTTCTCCTGAAGCCATAAGATGTAAGTGACGCCCTATCGGAATACATCTATGAGAAAGGCCGTTTTCATATTTGCCGACACTATAGCAGCACCACACCGATACCGATGAACTAGATGAACCAAATCTTATATAATTAAAGGAACTCGCTTAGAGACATGCCGGGATCGTGTCGTTGCAGTTGCCGATCTATCGACAGGATTTATTATTAAAACAATAGGTAAATTTGCTCATGGGCTCAAGCAGTTCATTTCTTATAACCTTAAAAGTGACTGCGTTTAAGTATGATGTTATTAATGAAAACATAAAGCAAAATACTCGGGACTAAAATCAGAAGATCATAGTGTCGTGTTAGTATCGGCGCTGTGCGATGACCGTGTTCGCACTGGTCAAACAAAGCAACGATATTATTTTTCACTATTATTGGTGAGCTAAACAGAACCGGTCCTGACACTGAAGTGATATGTGTAAATGGTTCTTTAGTTAAAGCTAGTAAAAGCAATATACCTTCATGAAAACATCTGATAAATGATCGAAGAAGTCTGATCGCGACAATCTCAATTAATCATTACCGGAATAATTTACCAATTAGCAACAAGTAATAACAGACTAATTATCGTTTTAACGCTAAGTTTATAAACAATCCTAGACGAAATAAATCTCACAAATATTTCGTATTTAGGCCTCTACACTAAATCTAGCCTAAATAGGATCTAATAAAGGTATTTGTAAGATTTAGCCATTTCTCATTTTATCTACCATTATTTTATTACGAACTCAGCATGTCTATACTCAAAGCAGGAGACAGGAAACGAATCCGATTAATAGAATATAGTACTGAAATTACCTGTAATAATCTTCTTTGCAGTAAATATTCCCATCCCTGGCAAAACATGTTAATTCGGTGTCTAAAGGCAGTTTGCATTCGCAGCATTTAAGGCAATGAGCATGCCATTGTCTATCAACTGCTAGGAGATAATATCTGTCGTGGATTCTTCCTCCGCAACCGGCACAGGTGGCCACTTCCAATCCCGTACTGCCTAATGAACAAGGCGATGAACCACCGCGTTCCAAACTTTCACGTTCCTTTAGCATCTCTCGCGAGAAGACGCGGTCAGTTTCTAAGGCGATCCGGTACGATTTTCTGCACTGAACTAATCCATACCCGACTTCACCTGAAAAAGGTAGGGTATTAATGAAAGGAAAAAAGAGAAATTTACTTAAAGTACTAAGCAAATGTAATTAGAGCTTAAGAAGAAATCAGGTTACCAAATTAATTAATCGTCATATCATTTAAGCGGTAATTATAGGGGCGAATGGTAAAGTCAACGGTTTAAGTAAAAGACGGCGTCGTTGTGGTACGCGCCTTTTAGTTAATTGTAACAAGTTACAATTTGCGTGTCTGCCTCTTAAGCAGGGAGTGATTTATTAATTATAATAAATTGGTTGCAGACTAATCTGATAGCGGGATATTTATTAGCGACCCAGACAGTATGTTGTTCCGGAAAACCGGAAATGACGATGCATGTTAATCTGTTTCTTACGTTTAATCTAGTCGTAAATTTCCCTACGGTTGTATTGATAATTATCCCGCCATAAATAAACATGAATTACTTAGTAGTTTAATACATTCTCGTTCTAGCTATATTAGGATATCAATAACTTTCCTTGGTTTCACGTATAAAATTTACAGGCGAACGTACGAATTATTCTGCCTATCGTGCTAGTGTTTATAGATCTACACGAGAAAAAATCCGGAGTAAATTTTATCTGAAGCAAATTTTGCAACAAAACAGTTGAATCTTATAAGAAAATTAGCTATTTTAATCTTTTTTTTTTATAAGTTACACTTTCTGCCGTTGAAGAATCTTACATTTAGTATAAAAGCAATTACTGCTTTCTGCGTGCAACGGTTCGTTGTTTTATTTTGCTCAGTTTAATTCAGTCTTGATATGAAAATTGGATACTATCAATTAGTGAAATCCATTAAATTTTTAACCACGACGAGATTAAAACTTTCTATTTTCTACGCTTGTTCTATTGCCGTAACCGTACACAACTAATTTATAGTAATCTATACTCTAGGAGTGTGGTAGGGAACGGTTGTCAAGTTGTATGCAAAATAGGCAAATACTAAATAATTCAGTCTTCATTCAAGTATACCTTGAGCGTTTCCTAAGTCTCATTTACTTAAGTCACACTTCCCACCCTCATTTCATTTAGGAAGAATAATGAATATTGCGCCTTAGGATGAGCTTATAAATTTGATAAATAAAACTACTTTAAGGGATACATTGTTCACAAAATCATTTGTCATTCATACAAATGGTGATTATATCGAAACCACCAGAAAAAAATTGTCAAACTCAAACGTACAGCCCCTAATCTTCCTACAGCCAGGATCAGGCCCTCTCAATATTGCCATACTTCATCAGAATCTTCTAGATTTTTGCTGTTTTTATTGCATTACGATCTTTTTCAAAGCTAGATCGGCACTTTTGGTATGTTTGGAATACAGTACTTCAAGTATCTTAAGGGCTTCAAATGCTTTTAAATGAGTACTTTCTACTTGATATTTCCATTATCAGAAGAAACCTTTAGAGGCATAAGACAAGTCAATGAGAAACAAGAATGTACAACAAGTTACAACAGAAACAAAGAAAGCACCCATCTCTGGTCTCTCTCAGTATTTGCGGCGGATGAACAATATTTACCGCTTTACGCGATAACACATGCTTTCATCTATTTTTGGCGTGCTTTGTCTTGCCAGTGCGTCATTGTTTGTCTAGTTTTCTGTTTATTTGTCAATTGACACTAATTTTTGGCTTTTTCCGATGAAGCTAGTTGCAAAAGTTCAGAATTCGAATCAATTATTTTGGCTTCCCTGCCTAGCATCCATTCCTTGTGGACTTAATGAATACAGCTGTACTTCCTCAGAACATAATAAATAAGGTAAAGCGTTACCCATATTAGAGCAAATATTTTGCTCCTTTCTAATCGACCGACGCAACATTATAATTTATTGTTTCAACATTGTATTAATGATATTGATGAAGCAATAATAAAACATTAATCAAATTTGTTAGTACTTAAAAATCATCAAATGATACTTGAAATAACACCTACCAATGAAAAATAAAACTAAACCCTTTCAGTTTATGCCGCATATGTTTTGGAAACTTGCATGTTTCTGTGATCAACCATATAATCGAATGATGTGGGAAAAAGCCACACCTTTTTTACATTATTTGATCGTACGGTTGACAATAGCAATTCACGAATTTCCGAGACATATATCTTATGCGGTGCGAAGTGCACCGATACCTTTAACGTTTGCCGGTTTATCCAACATATCGAGATTTTTACCAAGAGTTATTTCTAAATATTTCCTTAATTAAAACATAAAATTCGTCCTTCTTCGTTAAATTAATTACGTATTACAACTTTCTCATTTTAAAGGCATTAAGCATCGCGACGTTGTATCAAAATGTTTGAAGTATCGTAATTCTAAATCCGGGTCCACACATAAGACACAAGGAGCAATACTTGTCATGAATGACCAGTTTGCAGAAACAAGTCGCATGTTTTTTCGCTTAGAGACAAATTTCAAAGAATATTGAGCAACAGGCGTCGACAAGTTGTGACTTGTGATTCTTGCTCCTTTAATGTGGACGGTTGTCATCAGTAATCAGTCCCTTCTCTCTATAGGATTCTTTGTCATTTATTAATAAATAATAGCTTGTGTCTTGGCGTGCTGCTGTGAGTAAAGCGGTGAAATAATTATTATGGCCCGGTGGACAAACGTAAGATAATATTGTAACTAGAAAGGGAGAATGTTTGTGAAATTGGAAAAATCAAATTAGTAAATTATTTTCAACACAACATTTCTAGCCTAGGTTTTCTATTGTGGCATGGTTCCACTAATTATAAACAAGCGTCCTTTGTAGGAACATTTAAATTTCCTACATTGCGACATATGTTTCACTGCCAAGAACCTTTATTAACGAGTTGTTTTTTGTGTGGACACTAGTTTTCTCTTTCTGCAGCATATTTTTAATGACAAGAAACATACTTCCACAAAAGTCGACGTTGATGTTGTTTTTTGTTGGTTCTGTGTGGACCCGGCCTAACATCTACACAGCTTGATTTTTCAAAAATAAACATACTTGCATCAATTTGAAGTTTTCCCCATTTCTGGTTTTCAATTAATGACGTCTCCGACAACTTATTTAAATGACAATTCCTGAATTTTTTTATTTTTATAGATCATTTAATTGTTTAAATAATACCATAGATTTTTATTTGTAATAATCCATAGGACAAAATCAAGGGGCGTAAGATCTGTGGACCTGGCAGTTGTTTAAAAACACGCGAAAAGCATGTGCAAAGTGCGAAGGTACGCTACCTTACTGAAACAAAGTATCGCCTTTTTGGTAAATCTTATTTAAAAAAGTATTTGCAAGTGTAAGTACAGGTGCATCCCTCAAAACATGCAGATATCGCTGCCTAGTGAGAGTCTCCTCAAAGAAGAATGGACCAACCTTGGTTACCCATTAATTTCACAAGTGATGAATATGTGCACCTGTAATACCTGCAATTTTGTCAACTTACTCTTCCATTTAGACAAAATGAAGCTTCATCCGAAAAGAGAATGTGACGAATGCAGCGTGGATTACAATTGGGTAAGTCCTGCATTACATCACAAAACTGCATTTAGCCATCAAGTTTTCAGTTTTTCCAAATTTTCTCTCGACTTTTCTATGGGCTGAGCTTCATTTAAATGGTTTATGTGTTTTTATGTGTTAGTTTATTAATAAAATAAGAGTATCGAGTATTTGGTATATAATTGACTGTTCTGTATTTATTCACGTATTCATATGACTCATATGAATCAGAGCTAGCTCACCCAATTGTCGTGGAGAAAAAACTAGTACCTCTAAAACTATTCCACAGTTTTCTGTTAAAACAAAGCTATTTATTGTAGAGATGAAAAAAATCAAAGCTAGTGGAGACTTTAAAAGTTGAAACGAGTTTTGTTAGTATTAAGTCAAAGGTAATGGATGTAAGAGATGTCAGTTGTAGCCTATACCCAAGTGATTGTAGAATGTAATTAAAATAAATCAAAGCGAACTGAATCGAGAATTTATAATTGCGAACGATACGCGTTACGGCTGTTGCGTCGTCAAAGCAATCGACATCGATTTTTTCCAATTACATTGGAGAATCGCGAAGCGTATTCGCGTAAAGCAAGAAGAGAGAAACGCCTCGAGGGGAAAGGCAATAAATTCCAATTTGATTCTCACAAAAAACAATAAACAATAACAATTAGTAATTAACAAATTAACAACACATACATTTGTCCGCGAATCACATAAACAAAGCATCAATTAAAAGAGTGGAATAGAAGGCATCATCTGCGCTCGCGCTTCTCTTCGCGAAGAACAGAAAGCGAGCGACAAAGAAGGGCAGAATTCTCGGACAGAGACGTCGAATAACATAAACTAAATAAAGAGTCGCGGATTCAATTAGCGCAAGGAAGATCGTCTGCGCTTTTGTCTCGAGTCGAACGGAGACGGTGCCACGCCACCAATGCCTGTTGCCAATTGCATGTTACCAACTGCCTAATAAATCGGCTCATTTTGTTTGTTGTTAATTGATATAATTAGCTTAGGAGTCTTGAATGCGCGACTTGTTACACCAATTATACTGGTAAGGCAATGTAGGTGCCTTTTTATCTAATTTTATGGACGAACGCATAAGGGCCCTTTTTTTTGCGTACGCGCGATGCACAGGTCTCGCTCTTACGTCGATCTGGTGTTACTATGGATACGTCATCGCCGGCAAAGCCGATACCGATACAAAAATGGCGAGATCGTCGTAAATGGGGGATTTAATATTGTTCCGTTATGTAAGACACCCTTTTCGGACTTTAATTAATTGGCCGATGTCATTGGTACGATAAAACGAATTGGAACTAGAAGAACCGTATTCAGACCAAGAAATTTCACCATATGAAGAACTCTACTGACTGATCTGGAATGTAGAAGTCTACTAACTGTATCTTGCAATAGATGAAAGCTTATCGCGGGTTTTCGCTGATCTCATCTCCAGGATCGATTGAATTTTTCCAATGCCGATAAAATGAGATGCTACTGAACTAAATGAGCATCTGAATAATTGTCACCACAATACCCAACGTGAATCATCAAGAAGAAAGATTATTCGAATTAATCTGTTGAATGGGTTTTAACTTCTAAGAAGCGCTGCTGATTCTTGTATCTGCGAAGCTATATTTGTGTCGAATGGAGAGGTACTCACATAAATATTGCACGTAGCCGATCGAGTCGTCACACTGGCTATATTTGTAAAATGGGTAGAGTATCAAATTTTTTTTTATTACTGTTTGATATCGCAATTTAAATGCAATAACTCAACTGCGGGTTCAAATGTGCTGCGAAATGAAACCGCCAACTATTCACATATAACTCCTTTAAACATCTCCATCTCTTATTTTCAAATCTTAAGGATCTCCGCGTGCGACGAAACCTATTATTTGATGTGAATGGATATTCATATTTGTTTCGAAAGAATCACAAACAAAGTATTTTCTCTTAATAGAGTTTCTATTTTTTCACGCTTTATTAATTAATTCCTTCAGTGTGGTAGGAATTACACAGAACTTTTTACTTAGCTTGATTCGAGTAATTATTTTAATTACCAGCATATAATCTATTGAGCTATTATTCAGAATTTATTTGTAGATGCGTGTGGCAAGATAATCATAAGTTTTCTGCCTTTTTTGATAAAAATTTCGTTACTACTACACAAAATCGACTACTGATAGCAGCAATTTCGCATTAATTAAACGAAAACTCTCCGAACTAATGTGTGCATATTACAAGTAATTGCCTTTAATTGCTTCATTAATTCCGGCTTCTAAAGTTTCTCGATTGAAACTTGCTAATGGCGAAATAGATAAACGTTTTTGCCAATAAACTGAGCGTGCAAACATACATTAAAGGTGCAAGCAAGAAAATCCAGGGAAACATCACTTTTGATTTCTATCTAACGATAAACGCTACGACTTAAATCAATCTGATTTATCATAGGCCAAGGTAGAAAATATACGTAGGTGCAGAGAAGGAAAATGTAATTATTTATATATATATATCTGAATAATGTATAATGTTGGCGTCACTGACTGAACATATTATTTATATAAATATATATTGTAATTAGCCTATTACGAAATAGTTCTGCCAATTATGGAATTTAAAATGTACAAGGTATTTGAAAAAATATCCTAATAATAGAAGTTCCTGTAATTATTTACTTCTATAATTCAACAGAGGTTTCAACTTTTATCTATCTTAATAAAACAGGAAGTATAGAATAGGAGTCCAGCTTAACGTAGCCAAAGTTAGTGTTATCACTCGCTTATTGTTCCAATTTTACATTTTCCTGCGAACCTCTTTTTATCTAACAATTTTATTAAGTCAGGTACGATGTCCCAAATGTCACAAATGTGGAAAGACACAAGCGTTAATTTTGAAGCAATACTTAGATTATTATTTGTTCAACCAGAGGTTCTTACAATTCACTTTTTCTTGGATTATAGAGAGGAACAAGAAAAGCAAATGACGATGTAATTATGTAATTGGGAATATCCAATCCATCTCTC
Organism: Oryctes borbonicus; assembly: GCA_902654985.2. Lineage (NCBI taxonomy): Eukaryota > Metazoa > Arthropoda > Insecta > Coleoptera > Scarabaeidae > Oryctes > Oryctes borbonicus. The sequence goes on along the minus strand of LR736860.1, from coordinate 9,039,613 downwards.
AGCTTTAGGCTACCGAACGTCATATCATCGGCATATCCAATCATTTGATACTTGGTTACTATGCATTGGTGGGTACCTATGTGTAATTTCGTTATCCATGTCAATAATGTTATTAAGAAGGCATTTTTTTGCAAATTACTATTTAACGTAGTAGTGATAGCACATACTATTTGTATTTTTCGAAGGAAAGAAGGTAAAGCTAAATTTTAGCACGACATGCATAAACATATTGCTATACCGATGACAAGGTAATTGTTTCAAATGTCTTGTGCTTTGTGCCATTCCACTAATATTTAATATTACTGAACAATAGGTAAACTATTTATGTTACAGGATTTCGTAAAACGAAACTATTTTTTTATATTTAGAAATAAATAAAGTGAGGTGAATTCGAACAGGTCGCTTAGATGCCGAAAACATCAACGAACCCCACGGAATCTACGGGGGTAGTCTCAAAAGTTTCCGGTTTAACGCAGAAACAAGTATTCTTTTGTCGAATTTAATTTTATTTCTCAGCGTCTGTAAGCGTAAGTCACTTTTCCCAGCGATGCTCTTACCTTTTTAATCCGTCCACTAGTAGTAACGTTATGAATCTTATTCCGTGCAATTGGCCTTTACAAATGTGATAACCGATGAATATCTGTGATCTCTAAGTGAAACTTTGAATCTAGAAAGCAGGAGAGAGATCTGATCTGATGAGTTTTTGCCACAGCGATCGCCGAAGTGTCTTGATGGAACAACCCTTTTTTTCTTCAAATGCCGCCGTTTCCAAGCCACGCCGATATGTAGAAACGTTGGAAACATTTGTGATAGTGAAGCTTCAAAGGATGAATCAAAGTGCGGTCTGGTTCCTGCAGGATACCGTCCCAGCGTACACAACCAGACGGACTGTTGCTGCGCTTGCTCTCGAATCGTTCAATATCTACCAAGATCACTCGACCTCACCGTGCTGGATTTTTTTTCTGTGGGAAGTCTAAAGTGTACTCAACCCGTCCCAAAACACTCATTAAAATCAAAACGACAATTCGCGAAGAGATAAATTCGATAAATGAAGATTTACTCAGGTAGGTTGTGCTTAATTCTAGGAATAGGCAATGCGTAGAAGGAAACGGTGGTCATTTTAGGGATGCTATCTTTAAAAGCTAAAAATGTTATTACAAATTTCCAGATCTACAAACCGCCACTAGATGGCAGGTGTGGTAAAGGTTCTAAACTTTATTCACTAGCTGGCAAGATAAACCGGTAGTTCGAAAGAGACTTCATATTTATTTTCTGAACATGTAGAACAGTACTGCCCTTACTTCGCCTCAACTCTTTAATCAAAAGGAACTGAACGATTTGACTCAAGATCAAAAACTTTTGAAACAGCAAGCTGAATGCTTGCGGTCGAGACTGCAACAACCGAGCCTTCCAGCTCCAGGGACAAAAATTTCCAATTTTAGATCAAGAGGTACATCCTTCGCTTGATATTTCGACATGCAGAAATTGTAGAGATGTCAGTGGTCTGGTGATGCAGTTAGGTGTGCAACATAACTCACAGGAGTGGCGACTATTCATCGACTCCAGTAAAACCAACTTGAAAGCAGTAATGCTGCACAATGGTAATACATTCCCATCGATGCCTTTGGCTTATGCAATAGACACGCAAAAAAGTTATGAAACCTTGGCTTCGTCGTTAGAGGCAATCAAATATGAATGCTATCTTTGCTGTGATTTAAAAGTTGTACTTCTTACAGGTTTATAGAGGGATTGACAAAATATTGCTGTTTTCTGTGCCTATGGGACAGCCGTGACACCAAAAATCACTTTGAAAACGGTAAAATCATTTTTACTCGGCTTCGTGTCAAGTTGGGCTTTGAGAAGCACTTTGTGAAAGCTCTAGATAAGGAGGTTAGACCTTCAGTCATTCGAAAGAAAGGTTTTTCAAATTGAGTAAAGCAAAGCTGAAAGAAGGTATTTTTGTTGGACCACAAGTAAGAAAATTGTTGCAAGATACAATCTCGCAAATATCGAATTAACTGCTTGGTCCTCTTTCAAAGCAATTGTGAAGATCGTTTTGGGCAACAGAAAAGACAACTATGTTTCCACTGAGAATGGTCTGTTGGTTAGCTACAAGAACATGAAGCACTGTGGCAAATCGTGGGGCAGAATCCTTGTAAATAGCATCTATCTCGGCTTTAATTTGCGCAAACTGACACAAACAACTGTTAAATAACGAATGAGCGAAATATATTAATTTTCAAAAGTATCTTTCAATGCATGCGCCAGATTATGTTACCAGAATATTTTTGACGAATAACGCTACATTCATGTTGAGGCTAGTAGACAGATCCTCGATGGTCTGCAGATTATTATTCCTTGTTCCATAAGTAACTTTCTGTTTGATCGAAAGGTAATGTTAGAATCGCATCCGAATTCACACAAATTAACAGCATTTCCAGCGTGCTTAGTGTCAGTACAAATCATTCCCAAACACTTACTAATGCAGAATTATTTGAAGAATATAGTACTGCTACTTCATATTGTACGACTTTTTACAATGTAGTAGTGACAGAGTTAAATCCCTGTGACACGATAATCCGTTAGTATCATAATTTAAAGAGCTTTAGATAACGACATGTTAGTTACAACTACACAACAATAAACCAGCATTAGGCAACCATCAGCGTGCAAAAATTATATTTACAAATATGTTAATTATACTTTAACTAAAATTGTTTCAAGCATGTTGGTTAGTTTACGCGAAATATATACGCCAGATAAATTCTAAAATTACCGCATTTATAGTCAGGTACATGTATAAAAGATTATACAGATTGCTTAAAAATTGTAAAATTTATTGTTATCTTGTACAAAGGTTGCTTTAATTTCACGCGCTTTGGCAAGGTAAGTAAAGTAAAGCGCAGTCCGTTAAATATTTTGAAAAGGGAGATAGCGGCATCTCTATATGTATGGCGCGCATTGGTCGTATGTATCCTATGGATTTTTATACAGTCTGTATAACAGAAAACGCTAATTATAAAACAAACTTTTTATAATACAACACTAAAACTTAAACCGCATTAATTAATGTTAGATACAAATCTCTTTTATTATATGTAATTTTTATATTAATAAATACATGTATGCGTATATGTTACACACGCTACTTCCGGTACATGGACATATAGTGAATTAAATTTTCCGTGTACGTTAGTTTTGATAGCGTTAAATATTCTATTATTTATTGGAAGACCTTCGTTAATGTTTCTATGATTGTTTGGTCGAGCATTGCATAGTGAATAAAAACGATTTCCAGTTCGGTTAGTCATCGAATTTACCCCTACATTTTTTTTCTTTTATTAAATAAGCATCTACACCGATAGAGGTCACTATTAGCACTACAAAAGGTATTGTTGATGAAAGGTATTATAGTTTGTAAATTTAGTAATAAAGTAATATCTTCCTATTGGCGCTTTTTTTGAATTCACAGGTTGCCACGTTAGATTAGGGCGAATATCCGCAAAATTTTTGCGGATGAGGATAATTTTCATTAATTTTTATGCAGATACAGATCGGATGCGGATATACGACGGCGGTCATATTTATAACCATTCACAAAACAATTGTTAAAGTGTGAGCCAAATACGTTGCACCGCAGTTATAAACAGATATAAACGAGTTCGCTTGTTTTGTGAAGACGGATAAAAAAAATTCATGCGGTTATTAAACACTTTCATCTTGATGGGAACAAACCAAAAAAGTTCAAGGAGAGGTTAGATCGTGCTCAAGGCGAATCCGTACCGTAACTTAAGACTTGGCTCAATGAATTTAAACGTGGTCGTAGGATATCGAAGACAAATCAAGATTAGGACGTCCGATAGAAGCTACCACTGACGAAGTGGCCACCAAAGGCCGTGAGTTCGGTTTAAATGATCGTTGATTGAAGGTGCATGCAATACCCGATACTATTGGCGTATGAAAACAACGTGTTGGTCATATTTTACATGAATATTTGCATATGAGAAAACTGTTAGCAAGATGAGCTCGCTAACCGAGGACCAGAAACAAATTCGTGTAACCACTTCTGAGTACTCTCTGAGCCTTGTTAAACGTAATCGCACTAATTTTTTTGCTTCGATTTATTACTGTCGACGACACTTAAATACACCACTATACACCCGAAACGAAAATTCAATTAAAATAATCTGTAGAAGTCGGTTGTAATACACTAAAGAAAGCAAAAGTGGCTCCATCAGCCACTATATTTCGTATTTTGGGATGCTTGCCATATTATCTTCAAATGGACAAAACTATCACTGAACGAAAAATGAAAGGGAAAATGATTGCATTTGGCTAGAAAAAATCATCACGATTCATTCTCTCATTGGCAAATGCAACGGCAAAATTAGAGGACTTGGGATTCAAAATTCTTCGTCGTGCATCTGACAGCCCAGATTTAATCAGAGGAGGATGTCCTCCAGACAATTAAGTGATATCTTCGTGGCTGTAACCACTGAAAATCTGTATTTTGTGATTTCAACAAGTTACGTCGATTGGAATACATCCTGGTTGGAAGTATTGATGGTAGAATTATTACATTCTGGGAAGTGAAGGATACTTACGGGCTTTAGGCTTGCCAATTGTTCAAAATATTAATTAGAGAAAAAACCAAGATAGCAACGCCGAAAGAACGCAAGATATTTTATTAGCTCTTAAATAGACATCAATTACGTTTATGCACAATAGAATTACTAATTATCAATATAAAATGCGAATGCCGATACGAAATCACAGTTCGGCTGTTTTACTAGAATGTTACTAGTTCATAGATCGAATGGTACGTTGCGATTCTCATCAAATTAAGCTAACAACAAAAATTAATTGAAACTGAATTTCTTGAATAATAGGATTTCTTATGTCCAAACTATTTACCGGAAGTGTACAATATTACTTCCATTTTGATGGCATAAGCTTTTCGTCATGTTACACACTGGATTAGGCAACACTTCGGGTTGAGCAACAATTTGATTCTTGATATTATCTTTCGTTCTTCTGCTAGCGTTTCTGGTCGTATTTTAAGCACTAATTGTTTTTAATAACCCCAAAGCCAAAAATTCGCTGGATTCAATCTTTTAGCGGATTGGTATTGGCTATGTTTTGATTTTCCTAAAGAACTTCTGCAACTTGCATCAATAATCCTTGGGATGACAATTACAGACAATTACGCCTTCACTTTACAGGAGCACTGCTTTCAAACGCATTTTCATACGAATTCTTCTAAAGCAACAGCATAATTCCTATCACATTCAATAATGCACATTGATTCTTGCTTGCAGATCTATCTTTCAAGTTAAAGAATAGAGTTAGAAGAATAAAGTTTAAGAATAAATCACTGAACTGTAATCATTTTTTTTAACTTGTTACAGTAGTTGTAATGGTGTGACATTACTGTAGCAAGTAGAATCCAATTCATACTGGCAATTAGTGCAGCTTACTAAAAAGCTCTACGGATTTAAAGTATATATCCCTTACTTTGTGACAACTCCATATACGTAACCTTAGAGTTATTTTCTGCTGTATATGATATTCGCGGAAAGAATCTATTTGCAGATTAAGGCTTTAGTATCATTATCAAAAATTTTCTTTGGGAATGGATTCAAAGTTATGCCTTGATGGTCCTTAATTTTTAGAGATACAACTGAAAGTAAAATAGATCAATGTAACAATGATTTATAGGGTGCAAATTGTCTTAAATAACATCTCAATTTGGTTACTGAATTCAACAACCACCTTCTTGTTGTAATAGTCAATTAGTGCCAGTGTTAACAATATGTTGTTAAGGAGTTGATCTGAGGAGTGACTTGTACACATATATAAAAAAGCAAATTTTGTAGATTTCATAACACATGTGGATGTTATCGAAAGAGATAAGTTCCTTTTGGCTAGTTAATTTATATTATAGGTAATATAGTTTATGGATATGGTTGTTACCTTTTAAGCAATTAAAATACATAATTAAGAGCTTCATTTCTCCCTGAAAGCGCTTGTTACACTCGAAAACATCACATAAACGCCAAATATGTAAAAATAGTGACAGAAGAACATATTTTCCTTACTTGTACATAATTTTAGCGTATTAGTACATACAAAATTAACACTGAAAATTCAAGCACTTTCCAATCTGAGTGTGAAACATATGGCCATAATAAATTGTTGTCTTATCGGAAACTCTTTTCGCAACTGCCTATACTCGAAAATGCTCGAATGCTCGAAAATGCGTACTGACGTACGTTCAATAAACTAGCAAGGCACTACTATGAGAGAAAAAGTGATTTAAGTTTGTCTAAATACAAAGAGTAAATATTCGGATCTATTGGGTTATATAGTCTTACGGTGATTTCATTTAGAATATTCAAAAAAGTGTTTGGTATATCTTGGCAAAGACATTTTTCATATGATGAGCAAATTCCTGATCATAATTCCAAACTGTGGTGTGGACTAATTTTTTATAATATTATTGCTGTAATTGTAACCCATCTACAAAACCTTATTGCGTAAATTCTCTCTAATATGATGTTAGATTGCTCCATGCTGTAACAACTTACGGGTCTTTGTTAGATTGTATTATTACTAATAAGGCTAAATCAGGCTAAAAAAATGATTTGATTTAATTTCAACTAACAGTAGAGTTGTCATTGAATATGTAACCCAGCGAAATCATGAGATTTGTCGCAAGTATTAGCACATCCCAAAACACGAAAAATCATTGGAAATCAGTCTTCTAGCATTCTTATGGCGTATGCAACAACAAGCTTCCAGCAGAACGCCTCAACTAACTATAAACACGGTATTCCGATTGAACCCTAATATTTAGTAAGACCCCAATAACTTAGCTACATAATACTAAGTAAATATAGGATCCTGATTCCCTACATAAGTGCATTTATTTACCTTATTTTTTGAATACTCCATAATAAACCTAATTATATATTACCAGTAATATAATCTGCTTGCTACCAATATTGCAGGTATTGTCCTAATCATAAGATATGAGCCCTACGTCATAAATTTTTGCCTCTAATAATGACAAGCATTTGTAATACTATTAGTCAAAATAATTTAAACGATAAAGCTAACATAGACGTATGTCATTCGTTCGTAACGACCGTGAACAATGCGTTTTAGTAACCCTCATGTATTCAATAATAAATGAGAAATACAAGTGATCTTTCTTTTCCCGCCACATACAGTTGTATTGTATGTGTTGGAAGATGATATGGTTAACGTTATTTTACCGGCTGTCGAAAGTCAGATAAGTCACTTAGTTACTTGTAATTTATTGCTTTGTTTACGGCGTTCAAACACAATGTTTATCAACATCATGTTTGCTTGTGAAAAAACCAACAATTCATATTAAATCTGGATATTTTGGAAAGAAAAAATGGACCTTTATTGGGACAATCATCAGCGCAAGATGGAAAAGGTATTGCATTTGTTTTTTGTTATATTGACATGTATTTTTAATTGCAGCGGGTAGCAGATGCTGCAAAAATTACTGCGTCTTCGATAAAGAGAGTTAAAAACCGGAACAGTGCTTTCAAGTCCTGGTAAAGAAGGCCATGTAAGAAAACAAAAAGACTTACCAGAACTTATTGAAATGAACATCAGGAATATGTTGTATACCATGTGTTCACATTACTGTATTATTATTGTAATATGGTTATGAATTTTACAAGGGGACAAGCACCGGTGAAGTTGTTGAATGATGAACTGCGAGAAAATCAAATTATACTGAGTAACAACAGCTTGAATCGTACGCTTTATTCGATACGTTTCAAGTTTAAAAAAGACGGCAAGAGCTTGAATGGAAAAACCACATATTGCAGATTTTGAGAAATTATATCCAAAACTTCTCGTAATCCGAAACCTGCAGATGACACTTGTATATCTTCAAAGAGCGTCGTGGCAAGATGATGATATACAGAATACCTCCTTATTGTTTGCTTCATATTACTCACGTTAGTTGACAGAATGCCTTCATCTTCTTGGAAGAAAGTTTTTTCTATTGGATATGTAACCAAGGATAGCTTCCTAATATTAGTTGAACGCCTACCACAAAAGAGATATCAAGTAGGAATCATATGGGCAAACGCAAATGATTATTATGATAAAAATGTTGCTAAGGATGGATATGGAGATGAGCAAGTTCGTGCAATTTAGAAAGAAGTGCTAGATCAGTGTATAGAAGAAGTGTATAATTCACCCCGAGAAACTCGAAAAGAATGGTATGAAAGAGAAAAGTTGTTGGGTGTAACAGGGTGTGATTTTTTGATTTTCGCTTCAAGTGAATTTGATTCAGATATTGATTTTGAATAACCCTTTCTTCTATATATACATGTTATATGTATTTATTTCCTTATATTTTAATAAAGAAAAAGAAAACTGTGACTGTGAAAGTATATAATTTCTAATTTATTACTTTTCTATTAAATATACTTCCTCTTCGTATCCTGAAGTTTAAATTATTGTACTTTGACTTTAACAACGAACTTTATATCACCTGATTAAAATGTGAATTACCTGTTGTTTTTTAATTACTCTTTATTTAAGTGGTAAGTATCTACCGTTCCCTTTATTTTTGCAAGCAGCAGTTATATTGCAAAGAAATGTAGGTAAGTTAAAGGTGTTAACTATTTTCCAATAATAATAGATATAAACCGTCGAACAATAATTATATAGGTACCATGCGTACTTATTTATAATCCATTAACTTAATTGTTTTCGTTATAAAAATGACATTTAGCCATGTAGATTTGCTGTTTCGTGCACGCCATAACTGGTCATAACATTTTTAAGATACTACCGGAAGTACGATATTATGACAGTGAAGTACTGATTTAATTCATAGGTTGATTCAATAACGTGGGATTCTTCTTTCAACTAAGTGGTAATGTAAATTAAAAAAAAATACTTACGATTGATGTAACTATTTGCAACTTTTTCAAAAACACAATTCACTGATATAATTAATTTATTTTAATTAAGAAATCGAGGTGAAAAACAACAGAATAAAAAACAATTGCTAACAATGCCACACAACTCGCAATAAATATAAAAAAAAGGAATCGCGAATGTGTAATTTTACGGCACTCTATGCACATACCATTTTCACAGTTTTATTTTAGTTTTATGTCTGACCGATAGAGCAACTGCACTTCCCGACGGTAGAACATCTGAATTCGACTTCTGTCAGTATCAGGGATGCTGAGCATGCTCCGCCCGAGTGGGGTGTACGCAGGATCGATAGGCCACGCCTTCCCGGTACCCACAGTCAACGCCCAATCAAGCAAGACCATGGGAGCTAGCGATGCGTTGCCATTGGCCTGTATCTGTTGTGTGTTTATGGCTCTTCATACTTTTCCGATAAAACTCTGGGATTCCTACAAAATATCTATCCGTCGTGGATGACTTGATGGATAGTAATGGGGAACATATTCGTTATGTAAATCATTTCTGCACTGATGACGTACGGAATGATTGACAAGCCTACCCGTCTTATCCGATTGCAAGATTGAGGCGAGGAATTTGAAATGTAAATTGAAAGCGTCTTGAGTAACAATAAAGCTGGAATATATAAGAGCGGATTTGGAAAAATACGGCTGCTTCCCGAGGAAGATGTAAATACGTGTCGTGTTCTAAAAAAAGCTCTATCGAAACGGGCAATAGAAGTGGTTATAATGCATCGGAGTCCTCGAGTAGCGCTAGTAGATGGCGCTGTTAGTGTCGTGTCGGTTGGAATTAAGAGCACGCTTGATTTATTTCGAGTGCTAAATATCTATGTTACATACTACTAAGGTTTACGGGAAATAAAGTGATTAACATAAATTATTTTATTGTTTAGGTAACAAACATCCGTTAGATAGTTTTAAATAAAAATCAAACAGTAAAAGAACAAATAAGGAGAACTTATTAATTAGAGCATATTAAATATTAAAAGATTTAATATATACAGCGTGTCTGTATAGTGCGTGGGTGGAACATATTCCTTTCCTAAGTACTTCAGAGGAAGCATTGCATAATATACAATTATGTTTAACTATACAGGTTGTTCACTTTTATTAATCAAACTTCCTTTAATTCACGTCAACTTTCATCAATCTCATCAATCAATCTCCGTGCCTGTTGAGATAATTGAGAATTTGGGATTTTTATAATATGCCATTATTAAAGTAGTGGTTCAAATTTTATTCCATTGAGCGTTGCTTGGATTCCTTGCTAATACGTTGAAAATTACAATCGTTTCCATGTTTGACCTATGATTTTTTTTTTCTAATCGAATCTGATAATGTGAGAATAAGAATTTTCTCTAATATACACTTCCCTATAAATCAAATGCATCCTTCTGTAGTAAATTAGATGTGAAGCCGCTAGTGATGCGACCAAATCCTACAACCTTTGTTTTGTGAAGATATTAGTTAAAAATAATCTGTAAACTTTATTTTGACCATAGAGTAAGAGGTGCTAATATGGAGTAACCACAGAGGTTTCTCGATAATGTATGTAGCAATATTTAGCAAACGAGTTGCTAACCCTTAGTCTAAGCTTACCGTTAAGGCGAGTGAACCATGAACTAATTTAGCATTTCCACGAAGTAACATTCTAAACTGTGTGTTTTTAAAGCTTTAACAGGTAAGCATAAATGAATGGTTACATGGTTTTGTACTTATTATTGGTTAAGAACAGATTCGGTAATACTACACGCAAAAGTCGATAGCAACTTTGTTACCGTCGATTTTGCATGTAATTTTACTAGTAGCAAAGTAATATTCATAGCGTGGTATTAGGTACTATCATTTTTTAGAGCTTAGAACATTTTCTCTTGCATATATATAAAAACCTGGTTTACTTCCTCCAAGGAATTATTACTTGCTTCCAGTAATCCATTTTCTGTATGCATTTATTTAAAGTGGGCATTTTCCTTCATGCAAACTACAGTGCCATCTTTCATATTTTGTTGAACATTCACTAATATGTTGAGAGTGATATCATGTTCACGTTACGCGCTGCCTTAAGTATTTCATCCAGAAAGTCTTTTTATAAACGTTACTATTTAGCTATCCTTTTAATAACTTTCAATTCAATCCTGCTGAAGAAACTTGGCGCGCGATCATTAAAATAAATCTGTTGGTTGTGCTTGTTAAACTTGCTAGACATGTGATTCCGACCGGATTCTGATCTCTCCACACAGTTATGAAAATTCATTAAAAAAGATTTGTGTGAAAATTAACAGAAAGGTTAATGAATTCGTTCATATGCAAATGTTTGTAACTATCTTACCTGTGTGAAGTTAGCCCCACTTTTTTTGAAAATTGAAATTCTAGCGGTTGTTTCAAGTTGTTCTAGGTTCGTTCCCCATTTTTCCAAAGTATTAAAAAAAAGCCAAAATCTACCTAAAACATTGGAAACAATGGCTTCTTCACCCAGCCCCACTTTTTTTGAAAATCTAAATTCTGAGAGTTTTTCGGAGTTGTTGTAGTTGTTCTAAACATTATACCAGCATTTCAGACCTGTTTCTCTTACAGACCAAAAAACAAACTTTGGACAGCCTCTCCTTTTTTGGAAAATTAAAATTCTGCTTAGAGTTATTCCAGGTTGTTCTGGTTGTTCTAAACACTGTTCCAGAATTTCAGACTTGCGTCTCTTATATATCAAAAGGTATGACCAAAAGACGAAATAAGAAAGTGTGAAGTTAGCCTCACTTTTTTTGAAAATTGATATTCTGATAGTTCCTGTTCCAGGATATTCTAGTTGCCATCAAAAGATATTCCCAAAAAGCACACTTTGGACAGCCCCCCTTTGTTGGAAAATTGAAATTCTGGGAGTTGTTCTAAGTTTTTTTAGCTGTCCTACATTTAGGACAGCTAAAAAACTCCGGATTGAAATTCCGGAACAATATTTTGTTCCGAAATTTCAAACTCGTATCTCTATTATATATATATATATATAAAAAAAAAACAAAAAGTATCCGCATAGTACACCTTTTGTCTGAAATCGAAATTCTGTTGTTCCAGGTCGCTCTAATTGCTTTAAACATTTCAGAACATGACATCCGTTAATAAGAAGTTGACTCCCATTGTGTAGAACCTACATCTGATATTTGAAATGGATGGCTCATGTTACGGATGATCTTTTAAATTGTTTCCAAATTAAAAGTTCAACGAAAGTTCAAGTCCTAATTTGCGTTTGTTAATTCCTCTGAAAGCAAAACATTATAATTTTTACAAATGTGTTTAATTACATATTTACCTTAATAAACGGCTGTAAAGCTTCAAAAATGGCTAAGAGAACTTCAGGTAAAATTTTAGATATTATATTTTTTGGGACACAGTATAAGTACTATAGAGATGTTAGACTGTCACCATTCGCTAAATAAGGCAACGTGATTTTCAGTTTCGTCCTTGCCAATATTGGTTCTCTGACCCATTCTGATTTTCGCTATACCTTACAACAACAAAGTAAATTATCAGCATTTTCTACAGATATTCTTAAATGATTTTGACAGGCATCCGTATCTTTTAAAGCCACTTTTTGTGTGTCGTGGATGCACCTCGGCGATTGCTTCTCCTAATCCCTTTTCTCGCCCACATCGATCGTTTCTGTTTTCCGATGTTTTGTAGGATGTTTAATAGTTCGTTTAGAATTTCAGTTCTCATTAGAGAAATTCCGGCACGTACCAACTCATTTAGCGCAATTTTACATATTTAGAAGATTTAAGTAGCTTGTTTATGTGTGAACAGAAACTTGAATTATGTGCACAAGGCTTAACCCAAGGAAAGGCCTCTATACTTCCTTTTCAATTTTACTGCTGTACACTTACATACGTTGTTATTGGTGTATCACAGGAAATTGTGCTTTGCGGTTGAAAATTCCATTTTCAGCTTCTAATTGGATGGTTGAAGACATTTTGACTTTAATGTCGTCGCGTATCACTTGCAAATAGTAACTCCTTAGTTAAGCGATGAAAAGTTACATATTTTAATGGTAACGCAAGCTGACGAACCAAATTACGGTCATTATTGAAGCTCGAATATAAATTACAGATGAAACGATGAAAGATGCGAATTTATTAGAGCAGAGCATGAGACGCAGACAAATTGCATCTGTACATGTGTACGTTATACTGAACTTGACCTCCGTTTCGAATAAATTAGCAGTTTAATTCAGTTAAAATGTAAATGTCCGTACGATAATGGCATAATAACCCGGCAGAGGGCTGTTTCAGTCAAGAAGTGGCCTAATAGTCGGTTATCTGCTCGGAATCGAGGCGAGCATATATCATTAGCGGGTTAAATGGAACACAATACCGACCTAATCTAATATCTAAGCTTCCGTTCTCTATATAATACCTGGTATTTTAACTAGACGTAGTCTTCGGGTTCTGTGTTGGGACGTCTGTTCATCTATGAATATTTATGTTCACTAATTCCAATTAATTATCGTCGTCACAGAGATGTGATTCTCTTCCGAATTCGCCTTCTCTGCGAAACGCTTTCGTCCGCGCGCTAAACAACTCCCATTCCTAATGCTGCGTTGACGGATAATTGCGATTTATAAGTGGGCATAAATGAGATTAATGGGTTTGCGAGGGTAATGTGCGGGAGTAGGTAATAATTATTTCCTAATACCTACACGTACTTGCATACCTATTCGTACCTACGCGATCATGGTATTTAAATAAGTCTAATTTACGGATGTTGTAAATATAGTGGGCAATGCCGTTAGCACATCTCTCCTCGCTCCTCGAGGTAAGGAGAATGGCGAAATTATGAACGAACACCTGCTATGAATGGAGTTATTATTGGATGTACATTTATGACAATTAATGCATCGAATCATGTCTTGGCTATTAAATATGTTCCAGTTACGATAAAAGAAAAGTTAAGAGGGTAATTAGGTTTGCAAAATCGTGTGCGATAGGCAGAACTAGTCTGGTAACAAGGTGCGTTCGATTGACATGATCTAACATGTGGATGAAGAAGGTAGAGGATAATACTTTTTAGTTGAAATGAAATAGCAGTTCACCGGGCATTTACGTGTGTAAAAAATTGTAAATATGGATGTAAAATTTTCTCAAAAAGTAAGTGTTAATTTTAACGCTCATTAGTGTTAATTTTAACACTCGCTAGTGTTATTAAAATTTACATTTTACAGTGTTTATTATACATACTTAATGTAAATATGGTTTTGGGTGTAAACATGTAAGGGCGCCTTCAGGTAGAAAAAAAAAGAAATAAATTTAGCTTTTAACTATATATTTTTATTTAAACATACCTTGTCTTAAATTAAGAAATGTGGTGAATAAATCAGCCATCCAAAAGGAACTTGTCTGTTTTGATATATTGTCATATCTATAGTCGTCCCATCTTTCATTTTACAAAATTTACTTCCGCTTGATGTTTTAGTTTCAATATAAACGATATTTACTACACCTAACCCTAAATCAACACCTTAAAACGCGCCATTAAAACTGATACAGGATAGTGAGGGAGTATAGTAGACCAAACGATGACACTGTTTAACATTTTATCAACCCTTTTCACACTGACTAAGTAAAATAGTATTGACTCATGGTAACATTCTTGTGCAATCTATTGCGCACACACTCTCGCGCCTAGAATGTTAAAATATATTAAATAACATTTTTTCAGTGTAAAATTTGCAAACAAGAAATCTACCATGCATGATATCACCTTTACCACCCCCCAATTTTTTACTTGTAATAATAATAATTCATGCTTTTACATCTCCCAGCTTTCGCCAATTACAGGGGATCGGCTAAGTTATTATGATATCTACGCCAATAGGGCGCCTGGAGATGTTCACCCTCAGCATTCGCCAAATTTGGAGTAAGCAAAACTAAGGACACCTTCTTCTGAGAGTTTTGAGCCAAGGGTTCGAACTTGGTACGCTGAGAATGATAGCCTAGCGTCCTAGGCACTGCGTCACTAGCCTCTTAAATATATTCAGGTTTCAACTGTTACAGTTCCTCTGTCGTTTCTTAAGAACAAATGATTTTGGTCGACCCTCACCAAATTTATCACTGATAGAAGCATAACCACGAAGAAATCAGTTGTAAACAATCTTCTCTACGCTTATGTGCTAAAAGTTAAACGAAGTGATTTGAGCCATTGCTGTTGTGTTAGACTTTTATTAAAAGGGCACATCACAAAAATGTTTTCTTTTAAACGCTCAAATAATTAGGCGGAATTGTGTGCTGTAATCTATGATATGCACGTAATCTAAATTAATAGTTTCCTGAACGATGGTTTGGTGAGCCCCAAGATCTCCAGATCTAAATGCCTCGGATTTTTTTCTTTGGGGCGATTGGAAGCAGTTGGTTTATGTTATTGTATTGAAAGAAATAGACACGAACAATTACTTGATGAAATGATAATTGAATTTAATGAAATTCGCCAAAATGGTGTAACAATAGTGCTTGTTTACGACTCAATGGTTCGTATGTGGACGTCAATTTGAACAACTATTACAGGCAATATTTTCATATTATTAGTCATTTATTTTTCCAGTTATTTATTTTTAAAGTTGTACTCTAGTAATCATCTCTGCTTTATTAAAATGTAAATTGTTTTGGTTCTGCAAATAAAAATAATAGGACCATTGTTTGTACAATATTATTTGTTTTTAAATGATTTTCGGAATAGGATATCAAAGTTTCTTACACTTGCATTATATATCACTCTGTATAGGTACTACTACAAAAAGGTGTAGATGGATTCTAGTGTTATTGATAGCAACACAAGCTTTCCTAAAATACGTTCACATAGATAAAAAAATTAGCCATTTGTCACATGAAAAGAGACGTTACCGCAACAAGAAGCGAACTATTCAAGGTTTTCTTATCGGTGTCTCAGTGACATCGATACAGGCTGTCTGTAAAAATACCGCAAAAAATAGTTCCGCATCTCTCGTAGAAATATCGAATTACATGTTTGCGCTTTTTATGTTAACATCATGTTACAGGCGACAATATGGATGATGTACTTTTTGCACGTGAAAACAAACCGTACAAACAACATGTTCAGTGAAACGTTGGACGAATAAAAAGGGAATGAGAAAGAACAAAAGTGTTCCCAAGAATAGTCTTTCGAGATCTGGTTACTCTATAAACGAATTCCTCATACTTTAGAATAATTTAGTACGTTTTCGGTATCGCGCTAAAGTATCAACCTCTGAAAGGGGAGTAATACATTACTAAATACTGATGAAACAGGTTAAATAAAAGATCTGACGATCTGACGTTGAGCTACCTATTTATCCGCTGGAAAACCGCATTCAAATATGTCAGGTTATTTTATTTTGTTTCGAAGAAGCCGACGTGTAATGTAGTAAATCACAGATATGCAAAGGAAAGCCATCCCACGTATTATTATGAAGACGTTATATAAATCTTGACGACAGCGCGATAAGTTCATGTCATTTTTATGTAACCCGTGTGGGTGACATAGCTGACTGTATGTGAATATTACGCAGCAGGTCAGTATTGTCAATGATTATGGGTCTCTTATTACCTTTCTTTTCGTCGTTATTCTTGTGATAGTGAGTTAATATGAACAACTTATATTTTGTGTACTTGTATTTTAAAGTTTGGTGAATCCTTTGTATTATTGAAGAATGATGTTTACCTTGGTTTTGCCGATGTAATTAAATTTAATAAATGAAAAAAAATCTCACAGATACCGGTATGGTTTGAATCTAAGTCCTCCCGCTCACGTAATTTAAATTTCTCTTGTGATACACCTAGTTAGTAGCTATGATTGCTGCAGATGTTCCATTAATTCAATTTAGGAAAACATCATGCTGCAGTAATCACCGATGGAAGCCATATTAGTGTATACTTGGCTCATAGATAAATATATGTCTGCAATTCATCTGTAGCCATCATAACAACTGGGTATAAAGGATCCTAATTCAAAAGGAGAATCGGTGGCGCAATGGATAGCGCACCCGTTCGGAGATCGGGGGAGCATAGGTTCCAATCCTTACCGTTATCTAATGAGGTTCTATTTTATTAATTAAATTTAAATTACATTGGTGAAACTAAGAAATACATAATTTTTTTCAAGGTTCATTTTCTCCTCACTTCTGCACTTCTGTGTAGGTACAGTGAAATCTATCCAAGATGAAGCGCAGGAGTTAAATATTCTATTTTGTTGATTATTCTTGGATCAAACTTATAGTTTAAATGTACAAATGAACAATAGCGTTGCCTGCTACTACCAAATTACAAGCACTAAAACCATGTAAACGCGAGGAAACTACGATAAAGTTTTTGCTTTTGTTTAAAACAATACAGTTAAAGGAATAGTTGAGGCTTTCACGACCGTAATCCATAGTAGAAATGTCTTTCGGGTGATGTCGTGTAGTTAATATTTTACTTGACGTTTCGCTGA